>JBBPDA010000021.1:682424-698460 GCA_037974385.1 Arnoldichthys spilopterus | reverse complement strand
GTTCCTTCCAAGGTTTCTTCCTACTGCTAGGGAGTTTTTCCTTGCCTCTGTCGCCCTTGGCTTGCTCTTTGGGGGCTTGGACCATGTTGCAAAAATGTTTAGCATGAAACAATGATTTGATAAACATCACAAAGGTGTTGACCTCCAAATTCCCCAAACCAAATGACTGTGGGATGTGCTGGAAAAACTAGTCCTACCCTGGAGTCCCAAATTCATAACTTACAGGACTTAAGGGACCCGCTGGACATCTGAGGAGTCCATGCCTCAACAGGTCAGAGCATTTTGGCAGCATAAGGGGACCTATACAATATTAAGCAGGTGGTATTACTTTTATGGCTGATCGGTGTACATAATATATATATACATATATATTTATATATCATACATACACTCATTTGTTCAAACATGCAGCTACTGTTGCTCTCACTGGATGTTAACAATGAAAATCAGCCACTGCGTTTACTCCATGGAAGTTATATACAACTTCATGTAATCCAGTGGTCACCAACCCTGGCTCTGGAGATCTACCTTCCTGTAGAGTCAAGTTGGCAGTCAAGTACATTGACTGATTCACTTTTTAAGATGACCCTGATTCGATGATTAGGGGCAGTGACAGCATATTAGATGCTGGATGGAACTAAACCTGTCTGGAAGGTAGATCTCCAGGAGGGTTGATGGCTCCTGATGTAAACCCTGCATTCATGATACTGAATTATTAAGAGCAATTAAAACATACTAATCACAAAACTAGCTAAATGCACTCCTTTAATGTGTGTGTGTGATATGTATATATAAACGATATGCGCATATTTACATTTATTTTATGTGCTCTATTAATCCTTGAGGGAAAATTAAACATGGCATTTTACACATCTTAAGCAGTGAATGCACACACACAAATTAAGAGCTAAAGAGCAGTTAACACACACACTAGGAGGTAGTAACAACCAACACATGGGGCAGTGGGCCACAGTGCCCGGGTATCAGTGGGTGTGGCAGGAGGGGAAGGCATTGTTTATTCACTCTTCCCTCCCACATTTTTCCTGCTGGATAAGGGAATTGAACCAGTGACCCTTCAGTCACAAACCTGCTTCTCTAACCTTCTCTAAGCCCCCATACGGTTTGACTGACCACTTAAAATGTATGAACCCATTTTGGCCAAAGTCCATTTGCTGCAGCTAACTCAGCAAATCATTACATGATTGATCTAACTGAGGTAATTAAATTGTCTTCAACTGAGCCTATAGAAGGCTGCAGACTCTTAAAGCATTAAGAGCTGCTATCAGGGGAGGTGTTGAAGGAAAACAGAGATGAGGCAAGTTATTCTGTGGCTCTACTGTTAGAGCTGAAACTTGTTTAGACAGTGATGGATATCTGAGAGCCTTATAAGGGCTTGGTGGTGTGAGTTTGTGTGTGTATGCGAGAGAGATAGAGAGAGACGGTAGGGACGCTAGTAGGAAGGAAACCATAGTCGGAAGGAAAGACATTTCCAAACTAATCTGAGCATTAATTTCTCATGACATTTAATGTAATTTCTACATTTTTCAATCATTTTTCAATTAAGGATGTTAGTCAAATCCACCACAACTCCAGAGACACTACTTGAGCTCACAGTCAACACAATATGACAGAGATGTGTAATAATAAGGCTGGGACCACTTATAGGTTTATAGGCACTTTTTTTGTAATGCCCATGAGATCAATAGGCAGATTTTGACTTTTTCGTTTTCATTTTGCAAGCATGAGCATTTTGCTCCTTAATGTATAATCCAAGACTCCAGTCCTGGTTTTGTAGTTTAATGTTTCATTATTATGAGGTCTTTTTACACAGAGTTGATTTTTGCTGATGACCAAATGCAATTGCTAACGTAAGTGTGACGCACCACTGGGTAAGCATCTGGAAAAAAAGACAGATTCTGAGGCAGCTGAAATTGTAAGGGGGGCTGTATGAGATGGGAATTCAAGGCACTGCTTCAGCTCAAAGCTCTGAGGAGCAAACAAACTCCAGGAGCAAGCACGAGCTCTGATGTGAAAGACAGCATTATTTATGTGAAAATGTCTTCATCATGGAAAATTGAAATTTGTGGTAAAACAGTCTAATGCAGTACATAAACAGCGTTAATGTATCAAATGTACTCTTCATTCTCCGGTCCACACAGTCAATATAGGGAAATTAAGCTGCAGATTTAATAAAGATGTCATTTTAAATGATGATATCACAAAAATCAACATATTTACATATCTCTCAGGTCTGGAAATTGCGAATACACGGACATACATATACCCACTTACTGTATTAATGTTATTTGTATATATTCTAATATTAGTGGGTTTTAAAAAAAAGAAAAACAGCTTTTAAATATAACTTTCTCGGGCACCTGAGAGGTTGTACAGGAATGTAGAAACTCTATTTCCAGAAAAGTTGGGCCATTTTGTAAAATGTAATGAAAACAAGAATCTTTCATTTGTTATTTCTTTTGAACTTGAACTGACAAAAGGACAAAGAAAGGATTTCCAGTTTTCACTGACCAATTTTGTAAATATAAACCATATTATTAGACGCCTGCAACACAATCCAAAAAAGGTGGAATGGCCTGTTTACCACTCTGTTACATCACCTCTCCTGTTAATTACACTTTGCTCATTCCTGTCTGATACAAGTCTTCAGCTGCTTAACAGTCCATGGTTGCCTTTGTTTGATTCTCCTGGCATAAAATGAGCATTATTTAAATGTTTTGCCCCATCCTAAATTTTTTCGAGTGTGTTGTAGGCATTAATAATTCTAATTTTTTAGATATTTACAAAATACAAACAAGAAGTCAGCCAAAATATTAAAAGTGATTTCTTTGTATCTTTGTCAGTGAAATAAAGGTTCAAGAGAATTTACAAATGGAATTTTTTATTGCATTTTATAAAACATCCCACCTTTTCTGGGAATGGGGTTTGCATATTATGTGATTTAATGGCACAGTAAGAAAAACAGCTTTTTTAATTATAGGGATTAAAAAAGGTTAGAAAACTGAACTGATTCATTCTGACTTTCATTCCTACATAAAACCACTTCTTCATTAAACTGCTTCTTTCATTTCAGGTCGTGGGAGCCAATCCCAGCTGACTATGGGCCCAAGGCAGGGTTCACCCAGGACAGGAGGCCAACCCATAGCAGGGCAACACAGAGGCAAACAACCAATCACACACACTCACACCTACGGCAATTTAGAGTATCCAGTAAACCTATTGCAAGCCTTTTGGACAATGGGAGGAAACCGGGCACCTGGAGGAAGCCCATGTAAACACAGAACTTGCAAACTCCACACAGAAAGGCACCCGTGGCCCGCCTGGGGATCGAACCCAGGACCTTCTTGCTGTGAGGCGACAGCGCTTACCACTGAACCACCCTAAAATAATCTTAGCTAAATTATATTTATCAGTAATTTAGTGCCAATTCATTGATTCTTTCATCAAGTCTGAACACTGAACACTGTGGGTGTGTTAAAAGTTACACAAATTGTGTTTCTGACAGTGCAGTTAAGTGTACCTTCAGTGACTGATTGTGCTCTCTCTGCTCTCTCACGAGCATCTGTGCTAAGGACCCTGCGGGGCGATGGAGCGGGTGGTGTCTCTTTGCGGGGTGAGGGAGTTGGAGGCTCTTTCTGCTGAGGCTGGGTTGGTGGTCCAGCATCCACTGCTGCTGGCTGAGCATCTGGAGAAGGGCTGGGCTGCCTGGGGGTTAATGTGACGGTCTGCGAGGCCGCAGGGGTCTCGCTGGGTGGGATCAAGGTGGGTTTGAGGGACGGTTTGGGAGGCAGAGGGCCTATGGGTCGTTCTGGGAGCGGTGGACGGTCTGTGCGGAGAGGCTCAACATTGCTTCCTCTCACTGGCCTTCGGGTGTCTGAGAAGATAAGAACAGGTTTAATGTAACTGTACAGTGACTTGACAGTAAGGCCTTGACCCAACCTGGTTTTGACTAATTAGGCTCCGCCCCATTCTAATATGAGGTTAGACTATTTTACCCTATCGAACTGTATTTTCACCACTGTCATAGATTTGACCAGAGAAGGGAGAAGGGTCTGGTGTCAATGTAAGGTGTGAAGTTCCACACTAGGCAGAAACACGTGACCTACACAGTTTTGATGCAGCCAATGTAAGGTAAAGAGCACCACAGTTGGCAGAAACATGTCACTTCCCCATTTAAAATCAGACTTAGAAAAGTTGTTAATATTTACAGCAAAACTTAATTGTAGTTATGGTGTATGGGATGACAGGTATGCATATATTATTTTATATGCAACACTGTGCACAAATGAAGGAATAGTGTGGAACATTTAACCCTGTAAATTAAATAACAGAGTATGAAACATAAACCACTGTTAATTATTAAGAACAATGTATAATGCTTATTATATATTTCAGTATGTTTGATTCTTGTTTGAAATATTGCTCTTTATTCATTTATTAATAAATACATAATATATTTTTTTAGCTATCTTTCTTTTCCAAACTGTTTATTTCAGGTTTTCATATATAGAAAAACAGAATGCTAAACAACAACAACCTTCATCTACTGACATAATTTGCTTTTAGCATGGCGGTCATGTGCTTTTGCCTACTGTGGAGCTCCACACCTCACATTGGCTGCAGCCAGATACTCTTCAGAGGAATGGAACATAACAGCATTTTAGCATTTTCATGATACATTTTGCCATTGGGATAAACAATAAACTTTTCTGAAATATATTATAGGTTATATTAATATTGTGGATATTGTCAGTACTTAAACACTGACCATATGCATGTTTCATTATAAAGAAAGGACAATAGCCATGTGTAATTGGATTTAGTGCAGCATAGGAATGTGATATGTACATTGAACATTTGCGAACCCTTTACAATCTTCTATATTTCTACATAAATATGACCTTCAACAACACCAAGCGATGAGAGGTCAAAAAAACAAGACAAAATGTCCTGAGTGAAATCATCCATTGTAACATATCTGTGAGGGGAGCCCTTGTGCAGCAATAACTGAAACTACTCATTTCCAGTAGCTGTTGATCAGTCCTGCACATTTGCTCAGACAAATGTTAAATCATGTGTACTGAACAGCTTTAACTGTGGGATGTTGGTAGGTTTCCTCAGATGAACGGCTCGCTTCAGGTCATTCCACAACAGTCCTATTGGGTTACGGTCAGGACTTGGCCATTCTAAAACATTAACTTTATTTTTCTTTAACCATTTTTTGATAGAATGACTTGTGTGCTTCACATTGTTGTCTTGCTGTACAACCCACTTTATCTTGAAACTCCATTGAGAGACAAAAATCCTGAAATTTTCCTTGACATGTTGGTATAATTCAGAATTTATTGCCCCATCAATGATGGCAGTCTTTCCAGACCCAGACACAACAAAATAGGCCCAAACCAGGATACTATCATCACCTTGTTTCACCAATGACATAACATTCTTATGCTGGAAGGCAGTGTTTCTCTTCTCATTTCTCTAAACACTGCCCTTCTGCTTTGGTCTCATCTACCCACAAAACATTTTTCCAAAACACTTCTGGCTTGCCCTCATGATCTTAAGCAAACTGTAGATGGGAAAAAACGTGTTAACATTAGCCAATGAGAGCATGTCCTTTAGTTGCTTAGATGTTACCCTGGATTCCTTTGTGATCTTGCAGACTATTATATGCCTTGGTCCTGGAGTGAACTTTGCTAGCACTGCTGGGGAGGGTAATGGCTATATATTTACACAATCTGTTTGACTGTTGATTGGTTTCTGATGAGCATTTATAATTCTTTTTTCTGAGGACCTCAGAAAGCTCCTTTGCTTGTGTCTAGTGTAACGATTTTACTGTTGGAAGTAAACGCAAGCTTTTAAGGTTATACTGATGTTTTTAATTAAATAAACAAGGCAAGGTAACAACTACAGATATCCAACAGGGTTTAATAGCACATAGAAACAACAGGAAAGAGAATATGAACACAACAGGGTAAATATAACAGATAACCGACGAGGACTAAACCAAACACAAGAGACTATATAGGACACTTAACGATGTACACCTGAACAGGAAACAAGAAACAGGTGACCAGGGCGGAGACAAGGCGGGGCTAAGGCAAAAACAAACAAGACATGAGAACAGGGAGTACATAGGAACCCTAAAACAAACAATGAACACGGCACGACAAGACATGACGAGACGAGACGTGACATAAAGGCACACTTCCAGAAATTTATTTGGAAGATCAGATCAGACTAGATGTCTATTTTTATAAAACAAACAAAAAAAAAGATTTAAGAAAACAAGACACCCACTCGTGTCTCAACCTACTGTCTAAAAAAACATCTGACTTTTAACCTGATACTTCTGCCACTCATAGATATGTAACATTGGATTTTTTTCTTCAATAAATAATTGACAAAGTTTTATATTTTTGTCTCATTTTACAACTGGGATCATTTTACCTACTTTCAGATAAAATAAGAAAAACGGGTTAAGTTTTTGATCATATTTATGGTGAAATATAGAAAAATCCACAAACTTTCAAGCACCACACTGAGGGTTCCTGAGTGACACTATGTTAGCAGCATTTCAAAAGGCTGTGGTGTCTCACAGGAAACATACTAATTTTACTTATACTTTTGAAATAAAGTGTGAATTGTGCAGCTGTTTGATTCACAACATAAAGGCAAAGAAAACAAGAACTGTTGTCAAGTCCTTGCTCACCTGAAGAGGTGGACATTGTGCGAGGCTTCATGTAGGTGGGTGGAGGCTCCGGTTTGCTGTCCAGTATTGCCCCTAAAAAAAGAGAAATATTAAGAAGGCATCATAAGATAAAAAGTCATAACTTTTTAATTTAAAAAGCATATACAATGCCAAATTAAAATGTGCACAGGCCAAAGCTAATTTAATTATTATTATTATTTCAAAATAAAAGTTTTACTTTTTTTTTTTCTTTGAAACAACTTAATTTGAGTTTTCAGGATGAAGAGTTTATCTGAACAGATTTGGCTCATTCCATCCCTTTTATCAGAACAGCCGTGCTCTTTAAATACCATTTACCGAGTGCCATTTTGAACCTTATGGAGACCACCTCTGTCAGCCAGAAATTCATGCAATGAGTGGAACTGTATCTAGCAAATTATTTTGTGCTCCCGTCTCCATTTTAAAAACATCACATTTTCAAGAGCATAAACATTGTCGTCTGGCTCACTGTTACAGCAGTGCTGCCCAAAGATATTAGATACAACACAGTAATCGCTTTTGGCATCCAGTGTTATTGATGCTATTCAGTGCGCCGTCAAACAGCTGCTTGATAGGGCAGTTTTTTGGGTTTTTTGTCCTTCCAGACTATTACTATCGTCATCTTTATTACCAGGTCTGACATTGTTCTATATATAACAAAGAGGGGTTTATTTCCAATGGATGAGGCATCTGCCTTTTCATAATGCTCTGGGGTGGGAAATGATCATTTTCTCATGCCACATCTCTTATATACACATATAAACACAGAAGACTGCAGAGATTTCTAGTGAACTCTGTTGAAGGTTATGTGTGACCCCTGGGCTTCGGAGGTCAGCTTAGTTTCTTATGGCTGGCATTAAGAAGTATAGTCACTCTTTATGAGAGCAGCAGGTCAGAACACTCCACTTTATTAAGCTGTAAGCGATCTTCTGTCCAATAGAAGCCCACTGGATAAGCCACAATTGCTTCAATATGCTTGGATTGTCTCAGTCAGAGCTATGAACACTGGGCCTGGAGATCCTGCACAGTCTAGCTCCAGCACTAACTAAATAATATTAGAGCAAGGAAAGCTAGACTAGTTAGATTTTGAAACTAGAAGCTTACAGAGAGGAGAGAAGGCTTGAAATCATCTGGCATAGATACTATTTCTCTTTCTAGACCACTAAATAGATTATTAAGGGTTTGGATATAATTACCTCAATACAAATATTGCCAGGAGTAAGTAAACTAAGAGTGGGTTTCCCAGACCATTATAAGGCTTAGTCGGTCATTTTTAATGGTCATACTCAACATATCTTTGAGTTCAGTGTGAAGTGCAGAAAGACAGAGAAATTAGTTTTGATAAAATAAAGAAAAAAGTTCTTCACCACACAGGGGAAGTCAAAAACTAAAGCTGCAACATCGCTGGTGCCCCGCAAGGACGCTAACATTTGTCTTTCTATGCAGCACAAGTCACATCTAATATCCTCTGAGCGCGTCGCCTGAGACCGCCACCACAGTCACACAGATTTGCCAATGCAGCACATCTCCAAATGCGACAAAAAAATCTCCAGTTACCAGGATGGAAATGCTACATGCTAAAACGATGACGATGAGGAGGAGGAGGAGGATGAGGAATGAGAGAAGGGAATAGGAGAAGGGCCTTACCCTCTGAGTTGGCTTTCCTCAGCTCCTCGTCTTTGCTCTGTAAGAGGATAATACAGCTTTAATTGATATGTCTGCCACTGCATAATCCCTTATTCACCAAGGAACCTTTTTTTTACCTTGTGCAGATTAAGTGATGTTTCTGATATTGTGGTTGTAGCTAAGCGGGCGGATATTACAATGGAAGGCTGAAGTTCGAATCAGATGGCAGCAAATGATTTATGGCCAATAATATATGAGGGGAGGGGGGGGTTGTCAGTGTGTTGCAAAGGGGGTCTGTCTCTTAGAATTAATATGAAGAGAAAATTTTATTTGGAGTGGGAAGTCTGGTTCGAATCGTCGGTCGATGCAAAGTACCGAACAAAAAACATTATACACTGGAAAGACCTACAACATAGCTGGAAAACTAATCACCCTTGTAATGCAGTCAGTACACATGGACTAAAAGCTCTAAGCCCAATACTAGTGTCCCACTCACTCACGCACCTGGCTCTTTTTGGAGTCGGACGCCGGTGTCTTGGTGACCCCCATACGGTGAAGCATAACATGGAGCCGCTGTTCAAAACTGGAAGAGCTTTCAGACGAGTGCTTCTAAAAGAAGGGAGCAGGCGTGAATAAAATGGCAAGAGTTACAGGGAGCCTTTTGCTACAAATAACAGCAAATATGTCTAAGAATGGTGTGAAAATAAGCTCGCCACTTTATACTGATAGTGACACTGTCCTGGAGTGAGTCACTCACCAAACAACTGTCTTAAACATACACTGTCAAAATCATCAAAGAGTGAACCCTACAGTAACCTCAGTTGCCAGGCTTAGTGAAACATAGCTCTGATTGGGCTTGTCTTCGGTTGGTGGGAGAGGTGTTCAATGTATATACAATTAATGGTCAAAGCTCCTGTCTGTTCATTTTCATGGTCTTCTCCCAGTGGTTAGGTTATAGAATTTACTGTGAACAAGAGCAAGAATAATGCTGCTTTTCTGTTAAGAGATTTTTAAATCGATTTTTTCTGTTATTTTCTACTGTTCAATTTGAGTTGGGTGGCACTACATTTGGCATGTGATGTCAGATCTGCCAAAGAACCAATCAGATTTGGCGATGTGTTCACGACAGCTATAGCACGAGTGGGAGCGGGAGCTGCATTCGAGGAAGATCTGCTTGTCATGTACTGGTGTGTCGTATTAAACATGATTATCTTTGGCTTTAGTAATCAGGGTCATATACACTACACTTGAGCAACCCCTGATAACCAGACTACTACAGAAATCATACTGTATTTTGGCACTGAGGCTGTAGCAATGTCTCTTTTAGCCTGACAGAAACAACATAACCCACAGAAAAAAATACATATATTCAAGATTATTTTGACAGGCAATTGAAACTAAAATATATGTCAAAATCACAACTGACCAAAGACATACATTGTTAGCAAAATATGTCAATTAATTTATTATAGCTTAATATACATTAATGTTTACAATGGTTTAATATATTTACTCGCACATACATTTACACTTAGGGTCGATTTAGCATCTCCAATTCAACTGAGACACATGTCTTTGGACTGTGGAAGGAAAAGAGAGCTCCTGCGCAGAAACATGCCCCACCCGGGAGGTAACAGTAACACTACACCGCATACAGTGTAAAGTACACTTAAATACATACTGTACAAAGTAGTGTGTAACATATTGTACCGTGAATGTAAATATACAGTATAGGGCAGTGGTGGCCTAGTTGTTAGGATCTTGGCCTTGTGAACCGAAGGTCCCAGGTTCAAGTCCCATGTGCCACTGAGGTATCCTTGAGCAAGGTACCGTCCTGCTACACTGCTCCCCAGGCACTTCTCATAGCTGCCCGCTGCTTCACATGTGCGGGGGTAAATCTTGTGGTGCACTTTGAGTTTGTTCATAACAAACAAGTCACTTTCACTTCACTAGTACAGTAGTGTGTAATATAATTGATAGTAAATATGCAGTATATAATACAATAGAGTGTAATATAGTGTAAAGTAAATGTAAATATACAGTACATAGAACAGCAGTGTGAAATATAGTGTACAGTGAATGTATAGTATATAATAGTGTGAAATATAGTGTACAGCAAATGTATAGTATATAACAGAGTGAAATATAGTGTACAGTAAATGTAGATTATATAATAGTGTGAAATATAGTGTACAGTGAATGTATAGTATATAATAGTGTGAAATATAATAATGTGAAATATAGTGTACAGTAAAAGTAGATTATATAATAGTGTAAAATATAGTGTACAGTAAAAGTAGATTATATAATAGTGTAAAATATAGTGTACAGTAAATGTAAATATACAGTATACAGCATGTGTATTATAGTATATGGTATGTAGTACAGTAGTGTGTAATACAGTGTATAGTAAATGTAAATATACACCAATGCAAGTATACTGCAGTGTATTAACAAGCTAATTCATTAAAACACAATATACTTTAGATACTTTAAAATGTATTTCTAAATATAAAAAAATATAGTTTTTTCTGTATGGGTGTAGAGAAACAGAGATACCAATTCAGCTAATCTATCCTAAAATTGTAGGACTTTAGTATAAAACTCAGCACATCTATTTCCTTATCTATTCCTTACAGCACATTTGTCTCTTAGCATCTTTGGGTCATTATGTGATCTGACATGGCCGCACAGATCAGAGCAGGCAGCAGCTCAGAATTTATGGCGTATTTTACTACTAATAAATTGATTTTAGTGTATTTCTTGAATATAACATTGGTAAATGCTTATTCTGCAGCATATCTTTACTATTAAAACTTTTTTTAAACATTTCAGAACAAGTTGACTGGAACGTTAAGATTTAATGGAACTGACCTATACGAGCTCCTGTAACCTGTTTTTTCTAATGATATTCCTTTTATATGCATGTGAAAGGCCGCACTGTGAGGATAAATGTGGTATAGATATTTTGGTCATGTATTGAAGCTTATGCTGACAAGTCCACATTCCCAAAATGCCTAGGTTTAATTAATTAAAGCAAATAGACCAGACTGTCGAAAGCATTTTTAAAAGATTGTGTGGGAGTGGAGTGTAGACAGGTCTATTTGAAGTGAGGTGTAAAATTAACTTTATGAATTATTTATCCCACATTTGCAACATGTGACAACTGTGACATTCTAAACACATACCTACAGACCTTTAGCACAGTAAGCATGCTAAAATGGCTAACTCTGAACGAAAACTAGGGCTAAAACCTAAAATTGAATAAAAGATAAGGTCAGTAATTAAAAAAATAGTTAAAAGAAATCAATAACTTGGTCTGACAGTGTTTATACTTACTGTCTAGCGATGCAGGCGTTTAACAGGAATTTCACAGACTCGTTGAGGGTTTTTATGTGAAATCCACCATTAAAATCACCTGTCTGTTTACAGCAGTGGATGCTGGAATATGAGCAGGCATTTAGAAGCTACCTCACAGAAAGCTATTATGTGTGAAATCATTATGAATATACTGCCTGATGCCTGTTTAATGATTTTGGCCTAAAACACATTTTTTATATCCATTTATAGCCAAAAGGTGCATGTATGCAAAACAGCACATTTATCAGGTTTACATGTGTTACACCTTTATCAACATATATAATGTGTAGGTTCACTGGTCATTTGGAATGGTAAATAAAGTTGCTGTAGACATTGCCACCACTGGTTCCCATCAGCACCATTGTAAAACATTTGATTCATTGCAGCTCTTTCAATTTTCTGCACAATGGATAATTTCACATCAAACCACTTTAAAAGAAGTAGATTACTTTATCGTCAGAGGCATTACACAGCCTATCAAGAGCAATGCAAAACAGCTGTTGCTATTCTCTTGATTAAAGTCCTGTTTTTTATGTGAATACAATTTTTTAAATTGAAAAGATGTTTTATGTTTAAAAGGGAAAATTATGCTGGTATTTTTTATTTTTTAAATTAAACATTGTGCTTAATGATAAAAATGTCATTTTTATCATGGATGAACTAAAAAAATTTATTAAAATCAACTGATTTATCATTATTGTTAGTTGTGTCTATAAAAACAGTACAGTTGCAGCCCTAAAATAACTGCAGTCCTAAAAAACTAGAGTAGTGAGCAAGATGATATGAGCAACAATGGCATAGTCAGTTAAAGTATACTTTAACACCGCTTTTGTCTTTAGCAAACGAAAAAACTAGATGTCAGCACTGAGGCATGGAAACGCTTCACACTTCATGTTATATCATTACAGCATGACATCATTCCTTAAAAAAACCCAGTGACATCACCTCTGCATTAGTATTCATAATAAACTACTCAGACAATGCTCATCTTCTCAAAACATGCTCATAGGACCAAGGCACGTTTGTCCAAAACTATCTGTATCTGTAATCTGTAATCAGTCAGTGCCTTTGATGGTAGTACTGTGATAAAGGTACCTAGAACCAAATCTGGATGCCTTCCTGCTTCAGAATACTGCCTGAGAAGGCAGCCTTTGTTACGTTTCAGACAGCCATCATGATACAATTCTCACACCTCACACAGAGCTCTCTCCGTTAGCATAATGCTTTAAATGAACTCTTTGATCTAATGTGCTAACATGGCTAGCTGCCATTAAAACAGTATCCACCAATTAACAATGTCTTATGCTAATTCAGTATTACCTTTACTCATTCATGGGAAAAGATTTTTAATCAAAAAACTACTCCTTTCATGCTTCACATACACACTCTCACACTGCCCTGTTTATACGTTAACTTCCTGAACAAACGCCTTTCTTTAGGTAATCAACTGTAAAAAATTTATTTAATAATCATTTTTAACACAAATATTTATTCGATCAAGTATCAGAATAATCTGAATAGTCCAAATTATTTGCCCTTCATTAGCTTAATTTGCTCACATATGAGCTTTGACAACCTCAAGCCAAACGTTTGGCTTATTACATAATCAAACATTGTCAAGTTTTTATCCTTTTACTTTCTGTTCCTCTCTTATACCCATCACAGACATTCTCTTACCTTGGCCTGAATGGCTGTGGCTTCCTGTTCTGGTTCCAGCCCCGTAAGCAAGATGAGTGACTGAGATTTCCCCTCCCGGAGTGAGCGGCGCGTAGGCTTGGGCCTCCTCTCTCCATCAGGGGTCCGGCTCTTCTCCAGCGTCCGGCTCTTCTCCCGTTCTGAGGGCAACACGGCTGCTACCGGGCTGGGGGTTTTGGTGGGGGAGGTGGGTGCAGCAGGGGACAATGCTGGGACCTCTTCAGTTTTGGCAGGCGAGGATGCAGGAGGAGTGGGGGTGGAGGCAGGGGCAGCTGACGGGGCAGGGATGGGCATGGGGAGAGGTGAGGGAGCTCTAGGTGCCATTTTGTCGTCTACGGCTGGTGCTGTGAGAGCTGAATCTGTGATAGTGGGAGTGGGAGTAGTGGTGAGTGCCTTCACGATGCTATCCTCCTCTACTTTCTCTTTCTCCTTCTCTCTCTCCTTCTCTCGCTCTCTCTCCTTCTCCCTCTCCCTCTCCTTCTCGCGTTCTTTCTCGGCCCGCGCCGCCTCCCGGAGGGGTCGGATGAGGTCTGCTATTGAAGTCTTTTTGACCTTTCCCTCCGGGGCACCCTCGCCCTTGGCTCCTCGACCGGCACGGACCTTCTTAAAGGCAAAAAAGTCACCAAACTTCTTCTTAATGTTTTTGGAGGGAGCTGTGGAGGGGGTGGGGGTCGTGGTTGTGGTGGTGGTGGTGGTAGTAGGAGGGATGGTGGTGACACACGTGGACTCTGCAGGCTGTGCTTTATTGAGGGGCTCCTCCCTCTGGTGCTTTCTGAACGTGAGCAGAGGAGAGGCATGAGGGGAAATGAAATCTATTGGCAAGGATGTTGTTTTATTAGTGTACGCAGAGTTCATGTTCTCTCCTTAGATGTACATTATATGTCCGAAAGTATCTTGAAACCTCTTCTAATTAGTATATTCAGCTACTTCAAAGTGCACCTATTGCTTAGACAGATGCTAAAAAGTGCCCACATAGACATACTATCTCTGAGGTAAAGCACTGGCAAGAATGCACAAGATCATCATCTGCAATGCTAAGAATTAACAAGAGGGGTAAACATTTCCTGCATAATGGATAGCGTAGAATGTAAAAGTGATACTACATTTGCTTGAAGTGATGTGAATCACCTGTTTCATTTGAGCCAGTAATAATTGCCCATCAGTAGTTGAAGTACAACACCTATTCCAAAAAATGGGATGCTGTGTACAATGTAAATACAAACTAAATGCAATGATTTGCAAATTTCAAAAACCAATATTTCATTCACAACAGAACACAAAAAACATATCAAATGTTAAATGTGAGACATGTTAGTATTTCATGAACAGTATTAGCTCATTTTGAATATGATGGCAGCAACAGGCTGGAAAAGTAAGCGGTATTAAGACGAAACAGCTGGAGGAATATTTTGCAACTGGTGCAAGTGGCAACAGGTCAGTAACATGACTGGGTATAAAAAGAGCATCTAAGAGAGGCAGAGGCTCTCAGAAGTAAAGATGAGCAAACTGCAAAAAACTGCACCTACAAGTAGTGGTGCAACATCAGAATAATGTTCCTCATGGTAATTTGCGAAGACTTTAAACATCTCATTATCTACAGTCCATAACATCATCTAAAGATTCAAAGAATCTGGAGAATTGTTTGTACACAAGGGATTATATTGGATGCCCTCCAAAGGCACTGCATGAAAATCACTACATGGGCTCTGGAACACTTCCAGAATGGTGATCCAGAAACGCTGCCATCTTCTCTGAGCCAAAGCTCATTCAAAATGACTCATGCAAAGTGGAAAACTCTCCTGTGGTCAGACGAATCTTTAAAATTCATTTTGTAAAATATGGAAGCTGCCTCTTCCGGACAAAAAAAAAAGGGAAATTCTAGTTCGTTAGCGCTCAGTTCACAAGCAAGCATCTTTGATGGTGTGGGGGTGCATTAGTGCCTATGAAAAAGGTGCCATCAGTGCTTAAAGGTACATACAGGTTTTTGAGCAACATATGCTCCCACCCAGACTGGGTCTTTTTCAGGAAAGGCTTCGCATATTTCAGCAAGACGATGTCAAACTTCATAGTGCATCTTGGTGTTTGGCCTGAATTCGGACACTCGGCTTTAAAACTCGAAGACTATTTGACCAAACTTTAGGTCATCTTGACCGCCTTCAAACTGAGATGATTTCAAAATACACGTCTTTTCTTTTCATTATCAATCAAGGCCAGAATAATTTACGTCAACGGCTTTATGACGCACAAAGCTGAAATGATTCGCGCACACACACTTAGTGATGATAAACATGCACGTACCGCATTAGCCCAACTTTGCTTAATCTCTTATCAAGGCTACTTCCGTCTGAATCCAGACTTTTGGCTACTGAGGTCACAACTGGTTGAAACTGGTTCCACCTAAATCTGCTAGAAGATGTGCTTTTTGAGCAAGAAATTCATTCATTTAGAGGTTCAGACTTGCTCTGAGGCCTGTGAACCTGCCTGCTTCCCTCTCCCTTTTTTTTCTCTCTCTCACTCGCTTACTTGCTCTCTCTCTCACTCACTCGCTCTCGCTCTCACTCTATCTCTGTTACTTTGCCTTATTTTCTGCTTGGGATCCCAAATCTT
>JBBPDA010000021.1:630992-654311 GCA_037974385.1 Arnoldichthys spilopterus | reverse complement strand
CTGGATGACTTCCGGTGGGTTGTCTGGAAGTAGTAGTTTGTGTGTTAGGTTTATGTGTTGAGGTGGGTGCGGAACAGTTGAGTCTTGAGTCGCTTCTTGAATGCTGAGAGGGACTCGGCTGCTCGTGTATCTCTGGGCAGCTCATTCCACCATTGAGGAACAATGATGGTGAAGAGTCTGGTGAGGTGCTTGAGTCCACGAGGGGATGGAATCTCCAGTCGGTGTTCACTCGCTGATCTGAGTGACCTGGTCGGAGTGTACGTCTGTACTTCCTACCCTTGACGCATCTGATGCAGCTAATCAGGGACCTCTGTAGGTGTTTTTGATGTATTTAGATTGCAGTGTTGGCAGAAATATGAAAACATGTGTAAAGTATGTTTAAAGTCTTATAGATTTTGCAGGCATCACATGTTGATGTAAAACCAATAAAATGTTGTGGACTCCATAAGAACATCATTTGTGTTCTGTGATGACTTCAGAGCATTTAGACATGTCTGCCAAATTTCACATGGCACATTTCACATGAATCTCTTTTATACATATTAAAGCCCAAACACTTTTTCCAGATAAAGTATCATAATAAACACTGAAGTTTTCAAAAGAGGGATTGTGACGTTAGAATTCTGTGGAGATGCTTTACAGACATCGGTGCTTGGGTCACAACATATCTCTAGGATTCTGGAATTGCCTATTTAAAACAAGTTTATTTCTATAGCGCTTTTTACAACTGACGTCACAAAGCAGCTTCACAGAAACCGACTCCGAGCCCCCAAAGAGCAAGCCAAAGGCCTCAGGAGGAACCAAGGCTCAGAAGGGGGAACCCATCCTCCTCTGGTCGACTGCGTAGCTTCACTGGTCAAAGATTGTATATCAGTAGTATTTAAGACAATGCACCATTTCACATCTAACCGCCACGAGCAAATTTATTTACATCTCAGTGATTGAATCATACAGACATTATAATAATTTCCCTTTACAAAGAAGCCTCAGACTGGCTTGGTGGCTTGATGTCTGAGAATCTGATTCCCAGTGAAAGAATATGGAGATGAACACACACTAACTGCAGGAAGGTTTACTGCCATGGTCAGTTATATGCATAATCTTGTTAAATTAAGCCATGTTTATTAACAATCACTAGATTACAACACTGGGCGGAACCTTTCAAAGATTCCAGAATACAGTAAGATTTCATACAAAAATAAAACTGGCGGTTTCTCACTGTAAGAGACCGGTATCTTTAAAGCATGCCTAATAAAGCCCCTGGCAACACTGATGGAAACATCACACTTAAAGGATGTTCACTCAGCCTTCTCTCTTCGAGGCAAATAAACAAATCACAGCTGACAATATTGTTAAATAGCTTAACATTCTGCCTTAATTGACCATTTTAATTGCATATTTTCAGATCATATAGAAGAAAAACAATGATGGAATCACAGTAAATACTTTGTTGCTTCTCAGGCCTGTATTCTTTAAGGCATGGGCTTGACTAAAGATACCACTCTTGGGTAGCCTGGACTGACCAATCAGCTTTGGAGGATGGACCCACGTCATGATGTCTTTTCACTCTATTTTCTGTGGGACTGAGGTCTGGACTGTTTGCTGGCCATGCCATTGCTGAAGAAAATCTTAAGTCATTTAGATTCTTTTGGTATCTTATGGAGATACAAGGTTTTGGTGTATGCCATTATATGCAAAGTTTGCATTCACAGTATTTGCAGACAGCAGCCAATTTTATACTTAAACGTATAAACGGTTCTGCGTTAATCTACATTATTTCTTCTTATACAGGACATTAAGTAAAAATTTACACATTTGTGAGACCCTGCTGATGTGAGTTTCTTTCTATTCTGTAAAGACACTAAGCTACCTGAGCACAAAACAGTGGCCCTTAAGAAAAATCTTCAGACTACTGAGCTCAGCTTCATAGAAAAAACAGCAGATACTCGGTTCACAAGTTTCTATTGGGCCCATTTTGAAAAAGACTCCAAACTAAAAAAAAAAAAACAAACAAACAAAAGAACTAACCAAAAAAAACAAACCACCATAACAATGAATTAGGACAATATTATTTTTTATTAGCTGTACAGCAATACATTCTCCACACCACCTTTCCTCATATGCCCTCAATGCCCTAACCCAGCCATAATAAATGTCTTTAGAATGTTGGTTTTCTGACCATTGTAAAATTCACACAGTTACAGCTAGGTACAAAAAAAGAAAAAAAAAAGAGGGGGGGAACCCATCAACTTAATTTTAAGAGCTTAACAAAAAGGAATTCCATTGCAATTCAGAGGAAAACTTCATTCTGAATCAAAAAAAAAAAAAAAAAGTCAGCAAGAGACAGTGTTCTTCCAAATAATTTTTTTTCCTTTTTAAACAAAGTCTTTCCAGAACAGAACATCAAATGGCTTCATCGGACCACACAACCTCAAACTGTGAAATGTATGCGGTTTGGACAAAACTGGTGAGAAAACTACAGTGAACAGCAAAACATTTTTCCTCACTGCTTTAGGTCAGTATTGGTGATACTCATGCACATCAGCAGCCTGGTCTGCACTGAGCTTCAGGTTTAGGTGCTCATGCAGCGCGAGAGCTTTAAAGCTGTTCAAAACCCCCCTTTCTATTGCTCTCCTTATACACGGTCACAAAATCGACACGTTTCAGCCTATAAACGCATTCTTTCATATTTTTAAGTGACAAATCACAAAGGGTGTAGCCTTTATTGCCCTTACTGAAAAGCAAGCTGAGAAGACCCAAAAATCAGGTGACATTTCAAGCGGCAAAAGGACATGGAAAGGAAAAAGGGGTGGTGGTGAGGAGAGGGGGTGTTTAACATTGCCTACATGATCTTTTTTTGCTAACCCCCCCCCCCCTCCCCCTTGGAGACTTAAAAGCCATTGGTGATGTTTTCAAACGACCACGATTTAAAATGTCATTGCCCAGCATTCAAGGTCATCGTTTCACTAGAAAAAGATTAAAACGCTCATAAAACAAAAAATAAAAATTTATTTACAAGCAAGACCAGCCAAGATTACCTTTGTTTTGTACAATGTTATCAACCGCAGAATTTTCTTTTTTCCTTTATACTTGATGGATGGATGTCATTGCCCCTGGCCAGATCATATGGCTACATTTCTAACTTCTCTCTACCTTTGTTAATTATGACCAACGAAAGCAAATGAGAAATACAACAGCGATAAAAGTTGTCGTATATGACGTTAAAAGGATATTTGTGGAACAGATGGGGTAAAAATGCCCATTTCTACAGCAGTGATAGCAATTCTAAATATCAAGGCTTGACCAGGCACAGAAAGTTTTCCTTTTGAATATTGCCATGGTAAAAATGTCACAGATGGAAAGGTTGAAGGAATATTGGCATATAAATTGGGGGGGGGAGAGAACTGAATGCATGTAGTTCACAACAGTGCTCAGTCTCCCCGTTCTTTTAAATCATAATCACAGCAATCCCCGCCACACACAAGATGGTATACACATAGAACAAAATCAGACTAAACAGCTGAAGGGGAGGAAAATCATGCACAGCTGAAAAAAAAAAAATCAGTCTAAATTAACAAATTAAGCTTAAATTTAAGAATGAGAAAGAAAAAAGTGGAAATTTAACTCCAAAATCGATCAGAAACTGAACAAGGACACCACTGAAAGGAGTGGTCTTCTGTGAGGCGGGGAGGTGACCGCATGGTAGGGACAATTATGAGTGTAAGTTTGCGCGTGTGTGTGTGTTGGGCCTGTTTGAGCATGTGTGGGTTTGTGTCCACATCACCGGTCCATCATGCTAAGGATCATCTCAGGGGTGAGGTCTCCGTTAGGCGCAGCCTCAGTGACCGATAGCTGCACCGTCTCCACACTGCCCTCCACTGCATCCACCTCTTCCACCACAGGATCTGATGTTGCCGCAATGGCCACTGAGGAGTCCATGCCATCCTGCTCCTTCTTCACAATGATATTCTCAATGGCCCCAGTGCCTTCGTCCTCAACCTGGATGATGGCAGTTGCTGCAGAGACAGATCAAACCTTTTAAATTTCGCTAAAATGTATTAACTACTATAAAAGTACTGTCAATTATGAAGCTGTCAAGAGTGGAACATCGGAAGTAGGACCATAACTTCCATTGGATTACCAGTAGCTGATCAAAGGGACCATCATTCTGGCAGATATTTACTTATTAAATACAAAAGCATATATAAAGAAGATAAATTTCTTTTCTTCTACGTGAAATGCCTGCTATTTCACAACACTTTTTCTTACTAAGTTGAGCGAAGCACCTTTTAAAGGATTTGTGGTATATGACCAGCCATGGTCACTAAGAACACATATCAACATTAGGCTAATAAGGGCAGATTTAAGTCCTTTATGCTTTAAATTAAATGTAGCATAGGAGTATTTACGGATTTTTTTTTTTATATTAAAATCCAAAATTCCACTTTCTAATACATTAGTCTGAAAATAAAACCCTGCTTTTCAGACTGAACATAATTCTTTAGAGCACGATTCTTAGGCTCAGTGCTGCAATACAAGGCCATGTCACAATGTGCGAATCATAAATGGATACAGGAAGATGATCTAGTCTGTAGCGAAGGTTTCAGTTTACTAATTAACAATCATACTTTCACATCACTAATCGCAATTGAAGGTTTGCCTCCATAAACACGGTTTCTTCTATTTTTATTGTATTTGTTGTAATGTTTAATGTTGATCGTGTCTGTTTGTAATGGTAAATGGTCTGAAGGGGGCACTGTAATCTGTACACTTAACTTTTTACATATGACAAAACTTTGAACTTTGTTCTCGAACTTTGGTTGTACTTTCAAATGTTATGAAAGAAAGCAATGGTTGCTACAAGACTCCAAGTGTTTCCAGTGTCATGACCACTGTGCAACATGCACCAGAGCCCTGGCTAAATGTAAAAGATGTGATATTTGTTTTATCTTTAAAAAGTAGGGCAGTTATAAAAACAAAAGACTATCACAGCTGGGGTTCGAGAGCTATTTTTAATTTTTTTTTTTAAACCAATGTATGAGAAAGGAAGAGATGAGGGGTTGGGAAGAGTTCCATCCTTGATGTCCAAGGCTATAGACAGGACTGTTTCATGAGTAGCCCCAGCCCTCAATTAAACCTGTATGTACGAATTAAAGAAAGCCCCAAATCTATTATTCTTGTGCTTACTAATGCTAAACAGCAACCTCTAACACCCTTTAACCATTTTTCAAACATAAAATTTGAGTGGATTCATGTAAAACTAGAAGTGAATTAATTATGTACTGTGTGAAAGGAATCATGACGCATATGGAATCATTTAAAACTATAATTTTTTTGCAAAATGTTTTCAATGTTTAAGCCAACCCTACTTTTGTGACAAAGTACTTACCAGCAGGGGCTATGGTCGTAGGTTTGGCAGGGGTAGCCTTGGGGGGATTCTTGGGGGGTCTACCACGTTTCCTCTTGACCGGCGGCTCAACTGGAGCAGGGATGGGAACGCTGGGTGGTGCCTGCTCCACTTCCATCTGCACATCCTCAAGAGCCTCTTCGTCCTCATCTTCTTCATCAATGTCATCCAAGTCAGGCTCTCCATGCTCGTCTAACATAAAGGACACACAAAGGATTGAAGTTTTTCAACTTTTTAACTTTTTCAGTACGACTAGTGTTTCATAATTCAAAATTTAACCAAGGACTGCAAGCATAAGGTTGAATTGAAACAAAAAAAGACCCTGCAGGGAAAACCCATGTCCAAGTCACTCACCACTGTCTTCATCATCGTCATCCTTCCTAGAGCGCATCTTCCTCTTCCGACCACGGCCCCTCTTGGTGGGAGTACCGTTTTCTCCCTCACCAGTGTCCACCCCAGAACAGTTCTCAGCATGCCGGGCCATGGTATTCTATAATGAAAGAAAAGATTTGTACCGAGGCCTTTTGTCTAAAATCTCTCAGTAAATTTAATCTAAGGGGGCTATCGCATACCCTGCGAGTGAAGGTTTTGCCACACTTGGTGCACACAAAGGAGGTGGGCACAAAGTTGGGATCATGATAGCGACGAAAATGCATGTCCAGGAGTTGTTTCTGTCTGAAGGTTTTGTCACAGTGGCTACATGCGTATGGCTTCTCCCCAGTGTGGGTGCGTTTGTGCATCACCATGTGTCGCTCCTAACACAATACAGAAAGGTCAGCTTTTTGAGTTGTCAATGACTACATGATATATCAAATTGTAAAAAATGTCCATAATGTTAACATACTGATCCATGCAAAAATAATACAGCAAAACTTTTCCTTAACAGGAAGAGAACCATTGAGAACTTTGCCAGCTTTAAGTAGAGTGTTTGTACCTAAATTTTTGAATGATTGATATAGTACATACCAATGTAATCAAACGTAAACAAGTACTCAAAATAACATTAACAGCACTGCATAGGCTGGCTGACCTGTCGGCAGGCATAGTCGCACTGGTCACACTTGAAGCGCTTCTCATTCTTGTGGGACTTCTGGTGCTGGATTAGAGCGTAGCGCTCATGGAATACAGCCTCGCAATATCGGCACTTCCTGCCCTGTTCAATATAGGAATGCTGCTTGCGCAGATGCACACCTGCAGGGTGGGCAAAAGATACACTGACATCAACATCACTAGCAAAGTTTAAACTAAATAACGGTTAAAGGTTTTAATAACAATAGATCAATTCAAGATGGTCAACCCTATTCAGTTTATGTGTGGCAGCAGTCATGCAAAGGGAGGACAGTGCAGTAGGAACCCACCCAAGTCACTTTTACGGGCGATGACAGTGTCACAGTGGGGGCAGTGAAACTTGGCCACGTTCTCTGTGTGTTTCTGCAGAATATGCATCTTCATGGTGCCACTCTGAGTGAAACGAGCATGGCAGATGTAGCACTCATACGGCTTCTCCCCTAAACACATTATAGCAAGGGAGAAAGTGAAAAGGCAAAACCTACTTAACTTATTGAATTACTATTAACTGAGTTAATGCCGTGAAACCAGATGACCTTAACTCAATACACTAACAGGTACTGCCTTATTGTGAGGAATTTGAGTGATCGACAGGTGCATTTCAAACCTGAGTGGGTTCTCATGTGCCTCTTCAACTTGTAGGTGTCTCTGCTTGCATAGCTGCAAAGGCTGCACTGAAAAGGACGCTCCCCAGTGTGAGAGCGAATGTGCCTCTTCAGCTTGCTGACCTTTTTTTTTTTTTTTATATAAATTTAAGCAGAAGAAATAAGTTATGAAGTTGAAAACATGAAGTTAATATATTAACAGTAACTCCACAGCACTGTTAAGACCTACCTCCACACTAGCATAGTCACACATTGAGCACTTGAATGGTTTTTCATGGGTATGCTTGTAGCGACGGTGCCGTACCAGCTCACCACTGGTCACAAATGCCATGTCACAATCAGTACACTTGTGTGGTCTGGTGCCTGAGCAGAAACAAATTAGAATTCATCACCAGTTCTAAAAACACAAGCTTTAGATCTTGACTTAAGAAAAAGTAAGTATGGAAACAGCAGTGTACCTGTGTGGGTATTGAGGTGGTTCCTCAGAAGTGTGACCGTCCTGAAAGCACGACCACATAGATGGCATTTATGGGGCCTCTCATCTGTGTGGCTCTTCATGTGGCGATCAAGATTGGAGCGGCGGGGACAGGTGTAGCTACATAGCTCACACTGGAATGTCTTCTTCACACCTGGAAACACAAAATTCCATTCATCTCAAACACTTGTGAGGGACTTTGGTGCTTTAAAAATGAAAAAACATGCTAAACATTATTGCCACTGTACAGTAGTATCATACCCTTTTTCTTGATTTTGGTTGGTTTTGGAGGCTTCATGTTGCCCACCACCTTCTCAGCATTGACCTCAGAGAGAAGGCCCTCCTGTTGTTCCTCCTCAAAGTCATAAACGGACACATCCATGTCTTTCTCTCCCTCTGTGTTGTAGCGCAGCTTGCTTTTCTTGGTCTTCTTCGGTTTCTTCACAGGGGGGGTGTAATCAGGATCTTTTGCCCAAGTGGGATCATCATTTTGGGGTTCAGGCATCTCCTCTTCCTCCTGTTGCAGAGGCTGTTCCTCATGAGCCTGGAGCTCATCTTGCTCCACTGTCTCCACTTCTCCATTAGCACCAACCTTCACCACCTGTGCCACATCAAAGACTTGTTAAGATTACAGGCAGAAGGAAAATACAATACAAAAGTAAAAAAAAAAAAAAAAACATTACAAGAAACTGCTGAATTCACCTGGAAACCCTCAGGTAGTGGCAGGGTGTGGCAGATGACTGGTTCTCCATCTTTGGGCATTGCAGTAGCATCCACCAGAGTGCCCTGCAGTTCTGCCACAGTAGCAGCAGTGACTGGAACAGCAGAGACAGGCACCTGCACCAGCTGCAGTTCACCTAAGCCTAGCTGCTGCTCCTCCATGTTTACCACCTGCAGTGTAATTATCTGAGTGTCGTCCACTGTGGTGACTGTGGCCTCGTGGGCTGCTCCAGCTACACCCACCCCGACAGTGGCACCTACTCCAGCCTCCATGACCTCTGTTTTCATCTGGAGTAGGGCTGGGTCGAGAGAGTCCATTACCATCATTTCTACACTGCTGTTGACATTTACTACACCTTCAACCAACTGCTGCTGGGCATCAGCCACCACAGCAGCATCTCCCTCAATAGTTGGCTGATCCACTGCTTCTAGACCAGCAGCCTGCAGGAGCTCTGCACCCACTTCATCATCCTCTCGTCGCCGTTGGTAGGTCTTACACTCCTTGGCTTTGAAAGCATCCCCCGCCTCATCCACCACAGCTTCAGTAGGCCCCCCTTCCATGGATAATACCTTGAGGCAAACAATCAAAAAAAAATAATAATAATAAAAAAAAAATAAAATAAAAAAAGATGACAGTTGATTTTTGTCTGCTCAACAAAACTTCTTAAACTGGTCTGTTTTCATCCTATATTCTGACTAGCAATTACTGAGATACTGATCATACACAGATTAGCACTTTGAACTAAGATATAAATCAAAAGCACACGATTCAACCTAAGAAACAAAGTGCTTTCTTTTACATATACCTTACTGTCTTGCTGAAAAAGTTACCTGCACCAAAAACGAGAACTTCATCTCTACCCTTCTTTCCCTAATTCTGTCTTCGATGAATGAACTGTCTTCTTACTAGTAAAACACATTAAATCAAGACATCAGAATTCTTTTTAAAAAAAAAAAGTTAAATCCGTTAACACTAATTTTGCGACAACCATCGCCCGTACTAACAGGAACAGTACTGCATTCAGTAAAAAGTCAAACTGCAGGAAAGTCGTTAACAGGTGTCCGTTTTCCACGTATCACTGATCTGAGGTCGCAAGCTAGTATAAATTAACAGCTGCACCATCGACCACGAGAAAAGTCTTAACAAAAATTTTTTAGAGAGTTCATATGGGTAACTTGCCCGACATGAACTCACTACTTTCCGCAGCTTTGCGCGCCAAAATCACCACCTCGACTGTTTCGAGTTTAGCCAGAGGCTAATTCACCGTTTAAGCCATTTGCTAAGCACTCTCGTCCAGTCTAGCCTTAACAAAAACTAAAATATCCGTTAATACAATCGCGCCGTTAATCCGCGACAAAGTGCGAGTTACGCGGGGCAGGTTTTCTACCACAGCGAGGGGGCATTCTGAGACGGTTAATCGTGTTTTTGTACCGCTACCAGTCGGGTTGTAGAGGGAGCTCTCCACAGTTTTTATCCCTTCAGTCGTTCTCTGCTTGAGGTAGTCTTTCAATAAGCGAGCTGAGCGGTCAGTGGACGCGCCTCGTCGTCCGCCGTGACCGACGGATTTTCGGCTGAATTCAAGAGACAAAAATCGCTAGAAATGGGCGTCGAGTACAGTACAGTGAAGTCGTCGAAAGTGGGCCATCGTGGTCATTTTGCGGCGTTTCTTCCTCGTCGGATTTCCATCTGCGCAACAAGCTGGCTAGCGGGCAGACCGCTACTCAGCCCTGGGCGTAATTGCCTTAATTTTTTTTTTGCTTTTTCAACAAACGCCGTGTCGTGATATTTGGAGAAGAAATGAAGAAGGGGCGCCCAAAAATGAGGCCAGCACTCGGTAACTGTGGCGAGAACCGGGTCGGTGTGTATGCTAGTCTGGGCCAGGAAGGACTGAGAGGGAATGTGTCTCAGCGAGGAGGGGCGCGAACAGCCTGCTAGCGCGGCTAAGCTAACGAATTAGCCTGGGTGTTTTCTCGGTACGGGAAGCGACTAATGCAGAAAATATTTACTTGTTCATTTGGGTCATACTGATCTTCATGGTTCTGGTGCAAGACTAAGAGTCGAAAACAGCCCAGGTTTACAGCCACTGTTAGCTTGATGGCTAAGCTACGAGTCCGTGCAGAAACGGCGGGTTTTTCTGACAGGAAACAAAGAGAAGAAAAAGAAAATGGACGCCTGGCCTAAACACATGAGCAAACATTTAAGTGTTAAAAGAGGGCATCTCTCTGAAATGGCGTCTGATATAGGTTCGAGAGCGCTTAATGCTCGGACATAACGCCGAAGTGCTGGGTTATAAATGTTTTTTTGCTAAATTTTCGATAACGATAGAGGGAGACAAACACCCCCCGCCAGCCGCCCGGACCGGGAGCCCCATCGTGACACCTAGAGGCCGATTAAAGCTCCTGCAAAACTCCCCCCTTTCCCCGAAAAGTGCTGCCGTCTTACCTGCTTTTCCTCGTTTGTTCTCTGGTCGGATTCGACGCAAAGCCCGAAGGTCGGTTCTTCCTCTGGTGCGAGGCGAAGCACAAAAAACTGCGTCCTTCTCCTCCGGCGGTTTTAATCCCTCTCCCGCTTTTGCAGAGTACAGGCTCCGCACAAAATGGCGGCCCGAGGCGGTTGCTGCGCGTGCGCTGCACGCAGGGGGGCGGCGAAGGAGCGGGGTGGAGGGAGGGGAGGACTGGAAAGTGGCGGAGGAGGGGCACAACAGGGCGCTGCTTTCAATTCTGCCACTTCGCTTTACCAGCACGCATACACACCCAAAGCATGGGCTAGTGACTGTGCTGGAGCCCCGCCGGACTCCTGCAGCTCTATATAAATTATATTTCCTAGGTTTATACGGGGCTTTCAGGAGTCCTACACAACGCGGAAACCAGAGAAAACCCCCCAAAAATATCCATTATTATATTATAGTCTATTAAAGGATAAGTTAATTTTCACAAACACTGGGTCCTGTTGATGACTAGAAGGTTCTGAGTCAGTGTGTTTAGTAGGGTGGGCTTTGTAGCAAAAATACTGTCATACATAATGCAAAATGTGCAATGAGGTTTGGGAAATGCACAATGGGCATAATAAACAGTAATTATTTTTATTAAGTATTTCACACCCCACACTGGAGTGAATACACCTAATAATGTGATCATATACTGTGTTCTTAAGGCACTATGTACACCAGGGGTGGGCAACTCCAGTACTGGAGGGCTACAGTTTGGTAGTTTCCCCTCAAACACCCTCACTAAACCTGGCAATTAGCAGGTGAGATTAACCAGGTGTGTTTGAGCAGGGAGATCACTGTGCCAGTCATCAGCCCTCCAGGACTGCAGTTGACCACTCCTGATCTTCAGGATGCTCAGAGCAGCACGCTGTGACAGTTGAACACTAGATCATACTGTCCACCAGTATTTTCCTTTCTTCTCACTTTGTTTTTGTGCTACTGCCTGATATACTGGCTCCTATCCAGAAGGATCCAGATGTGGATCAACCCAAGCCGATGCATATTATATAGTATGCATATCGTCACTATCCAGAGAAAACTACTTACCTCAATTAAAAAAAAAGTTTCTACATCAACATAGCAGCTGGCCTTTACATTTTGTGAAACTTTCATGATGAGCAGACCAATAGAAATGCTCCAAAATGACAATGTTCTTCTATTAACTTTCATTTTTGTAACTTTCAGTTACAATTTTGGAGATACGTGTCTTCTTAGACAGCAACAACATTGCACATTTATTTATCTTGATTGGCACTTGGACAACACGGTAAGGCTGCTAATATGGAGTATATATGTCTTATTCGCATGTATTTGTGACACAGAAAATGTAGGTTTTTCCCATTTTATTTTCTTACACTTGATGTCAGCAAGATCCTTGACAGACAATAAACTTTTCTTATTAAAAAAAAAAACAAAAAACAATAAATCACTTTCTTAATGCTGCAAAATCTGTATGTCATAAGGAAAAATACTTAAATCTGTGTCGCAGTTTGTCATCTTCAACTGCTATTCTGAATTTTAAATAAAGTCTACTCTTGCTATAATCACTCCCCAGTCATTTGAGGCACTTATACGTCGAGGAGGTTTTCTTTGTCCGTTCTTAAGTCATAACGTAAAGTCAGATGAAGAAATGCCTAAATTAAAACTTAATCTCAGGTTCCAGCACTGGACCTACGTGTGTAGTTGCACTCAAGGAACGCTCCAATATAAAATCATCTTCAGTAGGCAGCAGGGCCAGTGGGAAGATCACATGCATGAAGAAGCGGTCTATACATGTTCCAAGGCAAAGTCCACCAGTTTATACATTATAATGATGATAATTCTAACAATATATAAACAAATTTCACTTTTACAGCAGATGTTTTCTTCAGATACATCACCGCTGGCTTGAATCTCAGGTCTTGGTGAAGTTTTCGTAAGTTGTTAGAACTCAAAACGGGGCTATTCTTGCTCTTGAGTATCAACGTGTATGTTTTTAAGCTAAATTACAACACAATAATAAAAAAAAAAACATGTACAAGTCTGATGGATTATACGTACGATATCAGTAAAGCATATATAACGACAGTGTGGAATGATGGCACTGATATGCTAACAGACTCCTCCTCAAAAATACACACACACACACACACACGTACACTCAGTCTTCCCGCACTCTTGAGCCCATTCCCACAACCAACCTGCATTTGCCAAACGAACATTAGTGCTCTTTACAAAGAGGACAACCAGCTCATCACACACTCAGCAGATTTTAAAATGTGCACCCCTGCAATAACAACACTTCAGTTCACTGCTAGTGCCACAGGGCACACAGTGCAGTAACGCCTGTCCGTCTACTCCGAAGGACTGGTGCTCAGTACCTGAGCCCCACCTCCATGACTTGTGAAGGCAAACCCATCAAATCATAAGGCAGCAAAACACTTGTGGTAGGCTCACCTTATCCCACCCCCTCATTCTGTTTCTAGATTTAAGACGTTTCTCTTTATACATCACATTTCATCAACATACAGATTCATGTGCATCCTCGTTTCCATCGAGCGCACGAAACATCGGTCATCGGCTCAGGATGAAGCGGTCATGGTGAGGACATCGGGATCTGCACTCCTGCAATGGTGTATGGTGCAAGTTTGATCAGAAGTCTTCTGTTGGCATGATTAGGACTGTGAGTACACAGGAGAAATGAGAATATAGTTTCTGTGGGTTTCTCTGGTACGATGGCATTTAGAACGCAGTGCTGGCCATGCTGCCAGGTGCAAAAAGGCGGGGGACTCCATCCTGTGCTGATTCCACGTGCCGATGGGCCATCTTCCCCTCTTCACCTGGAGGAGACAAAATAACTTCTAAAAACGTATATGAAACATCCAAAAGTCCAGTCTCACCTCTGCATTGTTGCGTTTTAGTATCTGTAGGCTGGCTGCATCTATATTTCCTGTCAACTTTTTAATCTTTGCCTTTTTCTGCTTTTTCTCTTCGCTTTATCATTGTCCTTCTCCTGCTGTTCACCCTGTTGGGGTTCATTTGCCTATCCATTTGCATCCTATTGTCACTCACCCAGCACCAGCAGAGCTTGTTTGGCGGCATCTCTCACGTCCTCCTTGTCTGTGCGGCACAGATACACCAGCTGATCAATGCTCTCTTTGGCCTGGCATGAGGAACACACACAGGGATGTGTTTTACATTCACACAGTTTTGCAGGTCAACCACAAACACATTTTTCTTTTGTCCTGGTCTTCAATGTTTTTGTGAGGAATGAAGCAAGTGATTTGTATTGTATTGTGTTTTGACATTTCTTCTGCACATATCCTTGTAAATATGAACTGAACATTATTAACAATATTTTTTTTTACCCTTGTGTTCATAAATAAGGGATATTTGTTCTCTAGGCCACACTTAAATCTAATTTTGCGAATAACTGGTAAACATTATAAAACTGATTTCTCTTTTGATATGATTTCAGTGTTAGAAACATCAAAAGATAAGAGCTACTAAGAAACAGCTCCATAACAGAAAGAGTTCAGTTCACACAAACAACCAAAGACATTATGAAGGACACTGTCAGAAAGCAGATAGACAATAATTAAGCGTGAAGCTAGGAAGTAGTGCCTGCTTGTTGTTGGAAGAAAAAGCATTACCCTCACAATTCAGACAGAGGAACTGACCTTTAGACATGCAAGAGCTTTGCATCCACACACCCGAGTCTCAATACTTTCGTCCTCCAGCAGCTCTAGGCAGCTCACTAATGCCTAAAACAGAGACACAAAAAAACCTCAAGTCAACTAAAGGCATGGGGACAATCATTCCAAAACCAGGGGATGTGAGGCTAGGTGAAACCTTTGTAAAGTTTAAAAATAACACAAAACCTTAAAAGCAGCGTCTTATTCCTGCTCTTGGCAATCTAGACGCACCATGCCTGATCCAGCTCATCAACTGATTGCGGAGCCCTTCATCAACTGAATCAGAGGTGCTGAAGAAGGGGGAAGGGAAACTGTGCACTTCTGTGTGTTGTCAGGGGCAGGATTAAGAAACACTGCTTTAAGAAACTGTAGCATAAGAAGCAGATGCTGAAACCCTGGTTTTTGTTCCACTAAAGGTGTCACAGTACACGACCGATCATTATATATATATATACACACACCATATAAATACAGATTTATAGAAGTTTGTGTTCTGAGGTCGCAGGAAGCGTAACTTCACTGAACATTTTTTCCTGTGTCAAAGAGCCCACAGCAAGATATCTACACTTAATCACAAAACACTATCCAAACACTGCACTTCTAGAGGCATGGGGAACCTTAAACTCTCTTAAATGTCATGGGTTCTCCTCCACAACAATTGCTAAATTACTAAAAGGGTAGTGTGCTATTACTAGTACTGAAGTAATACAAATAATACATACAACTGAAAATCTCAAGTACAGCTACATTGTTTCAATGACGTCATGTTGGTTAACAACAAACACAGACTCAGTAATCTGTAGATAATGCTGAATGGCTTTGGAAGGAAAAACAAGGTATGTGTATGGACAGTCTGACTTTTGCCTCTGATTAGCCCCTGATAACTCCTAGCATGTATGAATCCTCAGGTCCTAAACCATCCTCATCCAATCAGACTTACAATGGCCAGTTTTCTTAACCCAGATTAAAGCACTGTTTTTTTGCACAAAACCTTGATTTTACTGATCCTAACTAGATTCTAGACAGTTGCAAATAATACTAAAATCATGGCATGTTCCTTGACGCCACTGTCTAAATAAAACCTCTTTGTAACCTAGAACCTTTAAACTAGCAGCCCTAATAGCTTCCTAAATTGCCCTTAACCCCTTAATCTCCCAGTGGGTGTGTTGTACCCTCTCTCGGTGGCGTGGCTGCTCAGCCAAGCTCCGCAGCAGTGTGCTGGCGCTGCTGCACACTTTCCCCCTGGGATCTCTCAGCAGCAGGCTGACGGCCCGAAGGCCCTCACGCTTCAGACTGCACTCCGGGGGTCTCTTCAGGGCCCTTAGCAACACATCCTGCTCACCAGATTGCAAACACTGCACCAGCCACACTGTGGGAAAGGAGAAACGAAGACATTTTGAGAGGGGGGGGGGGGGGACAGGGGAAATGGGTGGGGTTAGGGTGGTTTGAACTGATCAGAAGGGAAGAGTGGGGACAGAGAGAGCAGCAGATGAGGTGATAATGAGCAGATGGGTGGGGCCATCTGTTTTAGATTCACACATTCACATGTTGAGTTCGTTGCAAATATCTGATGGCTGTGAAAAATGCAAACCAATTAAACGAGCAGTTCACACCTTCGTTTAGTTGATCACAGTCTGAGAGAAGTTCTTCTCAAACACCTTCCATCAACAGCCCCCCCCCCCCCCTTCACGCCACACACACACACACACACACACACACACACACACACACAACCAACAAATAAAAACACACATACCCTCCTCAGCCAGCTCGGTAATGTGTGTGTCCAGTTCGCTCACACCCTCGGCCTCCAGGTAGCTCCAGAACTGGAAGATTGTGAGAGTTTCTTTACTGGCACCTCCGCCTCGTTTTGGCAGCCTCCTCTCTAGAATCCTCTCCACCAAACGCAAAAATACTAACACACAAACACACACACATGGGCAAGTCAGTCATCTGCTTTAATAACACAGACATCACATGCACCTGTGGGGTGTGTTATGGGTACAGGTAAGTACAGGTTCTCGTCTATTGTACCAAGTAAAAAATAAATGAATTACAAACCCCCATTTCTGGAAAAGTTGGGACATAAAATAAAATGTTATAAAACCAATAATCTGTGAAGGTAAATTCTCTGGAACCTTTATTTAATTTAAAGTGAACGATTTTAGAATCTGATGCCTTCAAAACACAAAAGGTTGGGACAGAGGCTGATTGACTGATTCTCCTATATATGATGTGCTGTACATTTCCAATAGAACACAGATCTGTGCTGCTGGCAGGTCAGTGAAGCATACACAATCCAGGTCTATAAAGATGTGCTGTTGTAGCTGAACACTGGTCTTGTTGAAATAATCATAGACTTCCCAAAAAACATCACACTGAGAGCAGCATGTGTCTCTCTAAAATTCCAATTTACTCCCTCTGTTTTTCCACCTGAGATGACCTTGGGCCCAGAAAACAGGGCAGTGTTTCTGCACAGAATTGATGTATGGAGTTTTAGGTTGCATTTCTTGATTTATCAGCGGACTTTGTTATGTTACAATGATTTTGCAATGAACTCCTGAGCCCAGATGGTTAAATTTATCACAGCAGCATTGCAGTTTCTCATTGCAGGCTCAAAGTTCATGCACATTCAACAATGTGTTCTGTCTTTGCTCTACATAGACCTAGACTGTTCTGGACAATTCTTCTCACAGTATCATGTACTGTAGATGGTGAAAGACCCAAATTATCTGCAATTTTGCACTGAGAAACTGTGACAATTCTTTCATGAACTTTGGCACAAAGGGGTGAGCCACGACCCAAATGCACATACCGAGCCTGGATACACCTTTTTACCCTATCATGATCCCCTCCCCTGTAAGCAGTTCACCTACATATTGTGGAATGTTTGATGTACCTTGGAGTGTGTTGCAAGTATTAAATTAAACAATTACTTTATATTTACAAACTAAAATCAAGCACATCAGCCAAATGGTTAAAAGTTATTTCTTTGTACCTTTGTCAAATTAAGGTTCAAGAGAAAACACAGATTTTTGTTTTTATTGCCTTTTACAAAATGCTTGATTCTTTTGGCAAATGGGATTTGTAAAAAAAAAAAAATTAAATATGGGTAACGAAAATTTGCCCACAATTACTAATACTTCAAAGAGGCAGAATGACTTACATACATATTACTGTTCACATGTAATTTTATTCAGTGTATCACACACACACACACACACACACACACACACACACACACACACCTGTGTCTGCAAGGCCAGCTCCTCTCTCTGGTAGTTTGCTGGAGTAAGTGTTGTTTAGGGTCTGTAGAAAAGTCTCTGTGGAGGCACTGAACACACTGCAGCCATCCGTACACTGCCGCCATAGCAACACAGCCCCCTGGCACTGTTCTAGCTGTGGAACAACTGCTCACAAACCACCCGAACAGAAGAGAAAAACAAAAGAGAAAAATTAGGTTGATTATTTTATTTTTTTTATACATTTTATACAGGATAATCAATAATCAATATTTGTAATAATTATTATATATAATCTATCTATCTATCTATCTATCTATCTATCTATCTATCTATCTATCTATCTTTATTGTTATTCTTCTTTTTAGTTTTGTTAAAGTCTGCAGTCTAAGAAGCAGATTCTTTGTATACAAAACAATTCAAAACACTATTGACCCTGATTTCCACCTCTTTCAGCACTGGTCACTGATGGACGTACCTTCCTCTGGCTGGTTGGCACTGCCTGCGGTGTCTTTGGTGACCCTTCGAATAAGTTCAAGTACGCGAGCCTCACGAAGTAGCCGGTCCAGAGCATACATCTCCCCACAGCGGAGCGGCCCAAATGTCCCCAACCTCTGCACACACAAAAACACACACAGCCATCAAACACAGCTTTCTCCGGCACAGAAGCTCTTGGTGGTTGTCAACAATGAATAGCAAACATGAAATTTGTGGAGTAATTAGAGATTTTCAGATTGGACTAAATTCTCTATTAATTCACACAGTGTTTAGATGGTGTTATGGTGCTAAAATCTTAAGAGTTTATTCAAGAAAACACAGTACAAGAAAAGAAGAGTACAAAGAACAGAAAACAAGGAAATCGGAAATAAACACTGGTGATGCATCTACTGTGCACAGAAAATAATATTTCACTATATTTATTATCATTCTTATAACATTTAATACTGAATAAAAATTCATACATCATAGCAAGTCAAAAAAGAAATTTAAACTGTAAAAAATAAAAAAAAAAAATGTAAAAAATTAAACTGTAACTGCAAAATTAGATCAGCAGCTATGATAATTATCTGCTTGCTTTGACGCAGTTGTTTCCCCAAAGTGCCAGTAGGACAGAACTGCCATTAAAGTAACTTTGCAGAGGTAAAGAGAAGAGCAAAGTGACTGACCAGGAGTTGGGTGCTGCAGTTGTGCAGATGGACCAGCAGGGTGCAATCTAGGGACAGGCAACCAGTGCTGAGTGGTCCAGAGGCAGTGTCCCAGCAACGATCGTCACCACCCGCATCCTCTGCCACACGCTCCTCTGCTACTACACGGCCACTGTACACACAGTCAGAAAAGAGAATTTTATACATACATTATGTGTGTTTGTGTGTGTGTATGAGTAATGAATTATAATAAAATGATACAAGTTTTACTTGAAAAGTTAAATTATCCCGTCTGCAGTTCTCTATCTAGCCACTAGATGGCTGTAGTGTATTATAGGAAGTCACCAATAACTCCATTTCTTTTTTTGTAGCTTGTTATACATCAAATAACACAGGCAAGGAATTTCAGAGTCCCTGACCTGCTTGTCCCACTCTGCCTCTCGCCTTCCTCCTCCTCATCGTCATAGTCCAGATCTGATGTGTTGAGAAAATCAAAGCTTCCCAGAGCAGTTTCCACCGTCAAACTCACGCTGGAGGAGCGACTTCGACTTCGACCCTACACGCACAGGCACATGATTAACAATTCATTTTTTCCACAAAAATAAAACAACTATAACAATCATTGTAATTGTTCCACAAATTATAATAATTGGTCTAACCAAATTTTGTCCAATTCCCCCCATTGCTGCAATATTATGTTAATAGTAAATGGGGAGATCTGATCTACAACAGGTTCTAGCAGCAGAGATGCTCAAAATGTCAGTTTAACATCTGAGAACTTTGTTGTTTTTGACTAGATGTTTATACGTTGAGACAATATAACATCATTAAAGTGTTATTTGTCTAAAAAACTGATGGTTATCACGGGTCATGGAGCAGAGGAACGCCCTGGTTCAAACATACACCCACACTCAAACATACAGTGGAGCAGGAAGGGTGGTACCTTGGACCCGGTGACCCCATGGGTGAAGAGATGGAGAGACTACTCTCGTATTGTCTTTCATCTTTCAGAGTCAGAGATCACACAGAGGAAGCATATGTGTTTCTTATGTTAAATGTCCTATAAGCTCTACATCTAACCCTGACTATTACTTAAAAGTGTGAGAAAAGCAGGACATAGTTCATATAAGAAAAACCAGATCAAAGGAATTTTTTCTTTTTTTGAATTCACATTTAACTCATTAAAAATGTGACACAGAGTCATCACTTGGACATTAGAGGCAACCAAGTTGCTCCAGCTACACTGCTGGTGTGACAATTCTACCAAGTCAGCAAGTTCTACTACATAAAGTCAGTCACTTACAGTTAGAACTTCCTCCAGTAGCCTGAGCTCCTGTTCCAAAACCTGCAGCTCAGGGAACTGCCCCCTGTAGTCATCCAAAGAGGAGACCACAGCACTGAGGGCCTCCTCCAGACCACTGACGGTTTCCTGCATCGTTGCCTGTGCCACTGCCCTGTCCACTTCCTTCTCAACCTGTGCAGAGCCTGTGTGTGTCTGGGAGAGAGGTTGTGTGTCTTGGGCCTGTGTTAAGTCCTCAGTCCTGGATGGCCCAGTGGCATTCTGCTGGGAGCAGGCCTCCGTTTTAGGGGATATACAGATGGAGTCCTCACTGTGGGTTAAAGAAACAGAGCTAGCCCTGGAAGGGACAGTGGGCTCCTCAGACTCGGCAGCAGAATCAAAGGCCTCCTGTGCTGCAGAGGGTGCTGTTTCAGAACTGGACTCAGAGCAGATAGAGGACCTGGGCATCCCAGGTTCTTGGAGCTCGGGAATAACAATGCATGGCTCAGCCCGGATTGGCAAGTCCATCACAACCTCAGCTATCGGCACTGAGGGCACCTCAGAAGGCTCTAAGCATTCACTAACTGGCCTTTCTGTCAATGCAGCATCAACGCTGCTCTCACTGATGTGGCTCAGGGACCGAGAGAAGCGAGTGTGGCCATTTGGCATTTCCTGTTTCCCAGCAGTGTCTGTGGTGACCATGATGGTGGTCAATTGGGGTTTCTCTGGTCTCGCTTCCTCCTCCTCATCTTCCTCCTTCTGATTGGCCAGCCGTGTCGGTGTGGAGGTGGCCATCTCTCGAGGAGTAAAGGAGATCTCAATGGTGGGGGTGTTGGCCTGAAGCTCAGGTTGGACCAGGTTCTTGTGAGCGTGGCGCAGTCCCAGGGAGAGCTGGGGGCTGGACGAGTCATCAGAGGACTCAGAGGAGTTTGACCAGGCTGTGCCGTTCTCCATGTCCTCCTGCCGCCTCAGCATGTTCTAGAGAGAGGGCGCGCGATAGAGAATGATTACAATTAAGAAAGAAAATAGGTGCACAGTGTCACTTCTGATTGCTATTAAATAACAAGAATGGGAAAGAGAGTACGAGGAGTGTATGTGTTATGGGGCATGAGTGAGCCTGGCCTCTGTCATCGGACATTAGCAGTCCTTCTTCCAGCACGCAGTTCAGGCTGAGTGGAGGCTGGCGTCTAGCCCAGACAACTAACACGCTGCCTGCTCCCTCTAATTAACTTCTGCTGCTGCTGCTACTCTCTGTCACACCGCAAAACAATAACAATCACTGCATGCAATATGGAGATGACTGCACGTGACTGCACCTGTGTATGCATAGCTGTGTGTGACAGCAATTCTACAAAGCAAGAGGGTGCTAGTACTTACACTCACATCGTGACAACAGGCAAAAAGCTCTAAATTGCTAGTCTACTTAATTACAAGGCAACTCACAGCAACTACAAGGGCTCTACAAGCTTACACTACTAACTACAAAGTTCTCAGGTACACTAAGAACCAAACCCAAAAGGAACTAGAGAACCTACTGGGCATGTTACATCTTTGAATTAGCACTAGTTCCCAGCTAGAAAGGCTTCATTCTAAAGACGCTACTTTATGCCACGTACTTGACACTAGCGTCTAACAGCTAGCGGCTAGCAGGCACTTACATGGCTGTGGGACTGAGATGAGCCAATACTGGCAGATGAGATATCACCACAGCTACAGCTTTGAGACAGCTTCTCGGCCAGTGTGTCCCGGAACACGTCCAGGAGAGACCAACGCTGCTTGGATGGCAAATTCCTTGGGGCCGACTAAAGCGGTCGCAGTCGGCCAGAGCAGGAGAGTACAGTGAGATCAGAACTTCTCTAAGAATCCATAACTACTCCAAAGACAAACTGATGTACTCTAATGAACAAACTTAAATCTGGAATCTTTCTGCAAATTTCAGTATTTATTTTCTAACAAATTGGGAGTAAGGTTCATCCATCCATCCATTTTCTAAACCGTTTTTTTCATTGGGTCGCGGGGAAGCTAGAGCCAATCCCAGCCGACTACAGGCCAAGGCATGGAGCAGCCCGGACAGGAGGCCAACCCATCGGAGGGCAACACAGAGACCTAAAAACACTCACACACACATTCACACCTATAGGCAATTTGGAGTATCCAATCAACGTATCGCAAGCCTTTGGACAGTGGGAGACAACCGAAGAACAATGGAGGAAACCCAAGCGAACATGGGGAGAGCTTGCAAACTCTGCACAGAAAGGCTGACGCAGGGACCAAACTACAACTGAAGCAATTAAACATCCATTGTTACCCCCAAACATGAACAGTGTCAGAAGCATATTTATGTGTGATTACTGTTCATCTTGAGACATACAGCTTGCTTAATAAAAAACGGTTATACATAATCTTCTATCACCTCTATGCTAAGTTGGGTCAAATCCAGAGCAAACTTAAAGTGATTCAGTTTCAGAGAAATGTGTAAATGTGACTTCCACTATTCTAACATAAGAGGATTAAGATCTTTTGTGAGTGCAAACAAGTTGATAAGTTGTTACAGTCATGCGATCCTAAAAACGAATGACGACAATTCATCATTAATGTGGCTGAATCATTAAAACGTTCAAAAAGGTACCTGAGACCCCTGACCTGAATGCTGACTTGTTTGAGGCATCAAATTCAAGAGGTACAGGGTAAAACTGAACAGCTTATCTGGTTAAACTAGAATGTGCACAGAAGCCGAGTGGGTAGGAGACAGAGAGGGGGAGACACTCACGTAGAAGGCCTGTTCACGCAAAGAGGGTGTGTCTGGAGGACTCTGGTTATAGGTGGAGAAACGCTTGTTGACTGTAGGAGCTTTGTTCACTGTGCTGGCTGTGGAAGCTTGGTCATCTTTGTCAAATGGACTAAAAGAAGATGAGTGTAAAAAAAGAGAGAGAGAGAGTGGATGTAGGATAAGCCGGTTCCAGGTCAAACTATAGAAAAAGCTGGTTCAAATGATAAAAACACACAAATGTTCTGGACAATTCGGATATTAATTCAAGGAATTCTACTAGACCTTGTGCTAAAATGGGCAATCTGACTATGTTATCGTTATCATGGCAAGTTTTGTCCCAATACATTTTTCTGAGCATGCTGCAGGTCTTTCTAGAACATTAAATTCATTTTAAAATACTAGACCAGCTACATAAATTAAGAGTTTTCTAAACTAAAAACAACAG
>JBBPDA010000021.1:605132-623608 GCA_037974385.1 Arnoldichthys spilopterus | reverse complement strand
TCTCTCTCTCTCTCTCTCTCTCTCTCTCTCTCTCTCTCTCTCTCTCTCTCTCTCTCTCTCTCTCTCTCTCTCTTAAACTCACATATTCTCTTTCTATTGATCGGTCTGCACCACCTACCAAACCACAATTGGCAACACAAACAGGAAACTCCATAGTCAACATACACACTCAAGTGTCTTATAAACACGTGTCAGAAATTCACTGCAGAAAAAGTCGGCATCCACTTCTATCTACAGTCAGCCACAACCTGCATCAACAACCACTAAAACAGCACAGGAACCACCCACATAAACAATCACGCTGCACTCTGCTTTACCTACACATGCTTTACAGGTCAGGGGAGAAGTGTGTTAAGGAGAGGTGTGTGTCCTGGTTTTTTCTGAATTGGTGTGTGTCCCAGTCAGACTCGCCCATTCACTAAAAGCTCTCTCGCTCTCGTCCTTTAAAGAGAAGCGCTGTTGAACAGAGTGGCTTTTTGTTACTGAGAGGGAGAGTAAAGGAGTGTGGATGCTCACCGTTATGAATGAATAAGTAAAGAGAAATAAGCGCGAGAGAGAGAGAGAGAGAGAGAGAGAGAGCGCTCTGGTCACAAGGAGGCCTCAGCAGGAGGCAGCTTTTATGGGAAAAGACATTTTATTTTCTTCTTTCTTTATGATGTTAACCACACACACATGCACACATATTTGATAACCCCCTAAACAGGATGTGGTGTCATACGTATGGTCACTGTTGGGACAACACCTCATAAAGTAACTTTACAGGAAAAAGAAAAGAGAAAATAAAACATTCGACAAGGTTTTGGAACATTTCTACTGGTCTGCCAGTTTTGGCACAGTGTAAATGGCAGCCGGCATTTTTGTTCCAGCAGCGACAATATGTTCCAAGAGGGGCTATTATGCTACAGCCCTGAACATCTTTGTAACAGCCCCAGATCTTTTCTAAGATTAAAAAATATATTCATATTCAGAAAAAAACATATTGCAGCTCATTGACAGGAAACAAACACTGTCTTTGAGATATTTTATATTATATTATATATTTGAGAAGTCTTTAAAAATGTTTTAGATTTCTAAATATAAATCAATAAATATAACCTTAAAAATTCAATTTTGTATGTGGACTTCTAGGAATATCAGTAAATCTGATTAAATCAGACTCTGCAGGATCTGTCTGGTCATTAAAACACATATTTATGGAAGTGTATCACTGCAATAATTGGTGAAAAACACCTTTAAATCACCAATCCACAGTCAGACAGACTGTAAACAAATAGGTGAAACTTAAGACCATTGTCACCCTCCCCAAGAGTGGTGGACCAACAAGGAAAGAAGCTCAGCTTAATTTCTAAGCACCTAAAGGCCTCTTTCACACGGGCTAATGTTAATGTTAATGAGTCCACCATCAGAACACCAAACAAAAATGACATGCATGTCTACTGACAGTTTGCTGAGATCGCGTGGACAAGCCAGACCCAAATCATTTAATTTTGTGATTTGTTCAGAAAAAAGGAGGCGCTGCATTCCAGCATTTGAAAGCTATCCCACAAAGGTTCACACACGTTCAAGCACCACTGTACATAATTAGCATAGATGAAGAGGTTAGAACAGATCTTTGAATGATTCAGCAAAGTTTTAACAAAAATGCTTATTATCCACTCAACAGATGACAAATTACAGCAGGTAAAGTTTCTCCAAAAAAAAGATTCATTACCATTTCAATCTGTTTTAACAAGTTTTAGCACTTTGCATTTTTCATGTGGATAAGCCCCATATAGAACTATCCCTGATACTGAAGACACATGACATGACCATGTGTAAACAGGGTATGAGTGTCTGCAATGTCAGATAAATTCATCAAACTAAATCAAATCTATATCCTGCTGCTCACTGTATACGCCCCGATCAGCCATAACAATAAAACCACTGACAGGTGAAGTGAATTACCCTGATTATCCTTTTACAGTGGCACTTGTTACAAGGTGGGACAGCATAACAGAAAATAATGGGCAGAAATTCAAAAGTAGATATGTTGGAAGCAGAAAATAGGCAAATGTAAGGATATGAGCCTGCTTGACATTGCACTATTGCACAATCCTGTATCATGGTAGGTCAGGCCCAGAATGGGAGGCCATTAAGAAGTTGCATGAAAGTAATTCTGATAAGACCTTGCATGAGGGCATGATTAAAGTTCTGGACCCACGAAGAGATTAGTGCGTCTGTGTGTTCATGAAAAAGAGAGAGAGAGAGATAGAGAGAGAGAGATAGAGAGAGAGAGATAGAGAGAGCGAGAGATAGAGAGAGAAAGAGAGAGAGATAGAGACAGAGAGATAGATAGAGAGAGAGAGACAGAGAGACAGAGAGAGAGAGAGAGAGAGAGAGAGAGATCACAGTGCAAAAACAGAAGGTTGGAGGACCCCTCCCTAAATTAAATTTAAATAAATAAATAAATTCCACCAAAAAAAACACTTTATTCACACACGCTTACACATGAAAAAGGCCAAAAGATGCCAATTCTCCTAAGACAGGAAAGACCAGATAGGCTGCGAAACCGACAAAGAAGGAGAGCCAGCTGAGGTACCCCTTTGCCCTCTCCCTCCCTCTCTCTCTCTCTCTCTCTCTCTCTCTCTCTCTCTCACTCACACACCTCATCTGGAGGTGTTTAACAGCCGCATATCAAGTGTGCTCCAGCATCCTGGCGGCGAGTCAACGGTCCAGTCATAACTTTCAGATTTACAGCTGAGCCTCACTAACAAACATACACAGCTTAGCAAGCAGCAGATAACAGTTAAACAGCCTCTCCGTTCATATCCGTCATATAAAGCACCACTCTCACATACACATGCAGACATGCACACATCTTTAGTGAGTGGCTTGCAAAGATAATCCACTGAAATACAAAAACATCCAGCAATATAAAGAACCCTATAAAGGCCACTATAGAGGCAAACACAGGTGAATGCAGGGCTGGGTGATATGCTAATATATGATGTTATCATGATAAATCACTCAATAGCTCATCAGTATTAAAAGAACAAAGACTAACTATATGCCTCGTTACCAAGCTAGTCCTGTTTGAGGAAAATTGTTTATACTCAGTTTTTGATTGGATTTTTAACGGCCCCTCTTTGGTCTGTACTAGCTGGCAGATGTTATTACAAAATAAATATTGAGCACACGGGGCAGTGGTGGCCTAGTGGTTAGGACTTTGCCTTTGGGAACAGAAGGTCGCAGGTTCAAGTCCCGGCCTGGGCACCACTGAGGTTCCCTTGAGCAAGGTGCCGTCCCGCTATACTGCTCCCCGGACACTGTTGGTAGCTGCCTGCTGCTTCCCGTGTGCGCGTGTGATGGGTTAAATGCAAAGGTCACATTTCGTTGTGGTGCATGAGTGTGTTCACAATGACAAATAGTCATTTTCACGTCACTGTGAAAATGTATTAGTGTATCAGGAAATTACTGTCGCATGAAAAAATGTATCTGAAGAAAAATGATATACATGTTGTTGTTTTTTAACTACAGTATACATTCTTTGCTTCTCTGTCGTTCCACACGCTCTTAAAACACAGACTAATCGTACATAAAACAAAGCTGCAGCAGGAAAGGAAGAGGAGAGGGAAGAAGGCCCCTTCCTCCTGCGGCTGCCTGAGGCTGCTCTGGCCCATTAGAGTAGAGGCTTGCTGGTCAGCATGAGGGTGAACTGAGCCAGGGGCTCACCACAGTCTCAGGTCCATGTGCCCTGCACAGTGCGTGTGTACATGTGTGTACGCGTGTATGCTTCAGTGTTTAAGTAGTGAGTATATGTTAGGAGGTATGTCCTGGCAGAAAACCTATACATATATGCACAAGTGCGTGCAAGAATGTATACAATGTACACAAACAACCTGTTTTTGGAACTACTGAGCCATGTACGACTAAGTACGTCACACACACATCTGGACAAGCCTAGGCCTGCTGTTCTCTATGCTGTACCACAGCTCCTTGCTACACACATATCCCTGCACTTACTCTCAAACACATGTGAACGCACAAACACGCTCTGTCATGTTTCCTAGGGACTGCTCCTGTTTAATAAGAACATATCTTCTTATCTCTATAAACGTCCTCACCTTCTCATATTGCAGTTCCGCAAGCTTAACAAAGAGAAAATCAATTCCCAACAACGCCAAGTGTAGTGTTGTGCTTACCTTACTCAGATGAAACTCCAGTCGTCTCATAAATCGCTCAATCACCTTCACTTGCTGATGGAAAAACGCAACATTAGCATTGATCGCATACAAAAAGACTATGACCGGTAGACACAGGCTGATTATTTGAGAGGTAATGGAGACAATCATGGCGTCATGTTTTTCTATTGCAGTTATTCAACAGTGTCTAAATACAGAAGCATAAATAAGTAAAAGTAAATAACAAAGACCCTCCACCTCACCTTGTCCAGTTCATATAGAAATCCCTGTGGCCAAACAGAAAGGAAGAAAGGATTAAAATGAATAGCATGAAAAAACCCAGAGTGAAAACACAGCTACAGGCTCCCAGTCTAGTGCTAGCTCGAATCCCAGGGAATTTAGCTAATAGATTAAACACTGGGATACAACTTGAATGAAATAAACACTATAATCAGATACTCCTAAAAAGACTTGCTGAGCCCTATAAAAGAACTGCATTGGTCTGTCCAACCCCCAGGTTATAGGGGTGCAGACTTTGAAACTCAAACAGATGTAACAAGACAACCTAAATTCACAGAATGACCATAGTAAGCGATGCTTGCTAGTTTAGCTTTGGGTTTGTTCTCTTTTGCTAGTTTGCTCAGATTTCAACTACACAACTGTGAAAGGTTTACGTGACACTAGGTCCACTCGATTTGTGTCAGAATGGGTCTAAATGTGGAAACGTACATGTAAACATTGGCACCTAAAAGTTGTTTATAGTGCCTGTACGTGCATAGTGTGACCACAAGAAGAACATTAACCTAATTAGGAAGCAACGGTGGATTTAGGATCCCTGGGGCTTTACAGTCTTGCACTTCATGGATTTAAAGCCCAATCCCCACACATCCCCATGACTCAAATCTGAGGTCCTATGTATCACAGGTTCCCTTGTTGTAATCAGGTTTTGTTGTTCACGTACAGTTAGCCTTCACGTCTGGACAAGCTCTCTGATATGTTGAATACATGTGGCGTCAGGTGTGGAACATTATAAATGTCCCTTATTCTCACCAGTCGAGAGTTTCTCTTGGATTCCTTCATCTGGCGGTTCAAGCTGTCCAACTCCATCTGATGGACCTGTAGGTAAGACCTGGAATCCAAAAATCAAACATTAAACAGCCTGCAGCTCCGCTGAACAATGCTCATGACATTAGTTCCAGTTATGTTTGAACAGGGAATTCACTAAACTGTGCTGGACTGACACTGATGACCTCTTGTTTAACATCAGAGCTGACTTTCCTAAAGAGTCCATAAAGAATGCTGAACTATGATAAGAAGTTTCCACTGTAATATGCTGCCCTGAATCATAGACTATTTCTAGACTGGTGAACAACAATGGAAGTCTTCTAGTATTTACTGCAATCATAATGATCAGCACTCCTGTTCTGAGGGCCACCTCAAGACTCCATAGGCTTCTGCAAGTGGCCGGACATGATAATGTAGTGCAGCGTGTGCTAAAATGATCATTGTATTGTGGGCATATTTAACGCTCGAAAGCCTTAATGGAAAATTGAGTAAGTGATACTGCAAGTATGTGCACATATATTGTGAGCAGGAGTGTGTGCGTGTGTGTGTACACACTGGAGTCCTCTCTTCAGGGCCTCATAGACTTCGTCCAGCCTCTCAGGCTGGGGCACCTTTGGAGGTGGAGACTTAGTGGAGAGTGTGAACATCCTGCTGCCTCTGGAGGGGGTCTTCCTTACACACGCTGGAGTGCTGAACACCGAGAGGCTCCTGAAAAAAAACCCCACTTTATTCAAAATGATATGTAGTGACCGAGTGAGTGATTGTCATTGTGAACACACCACAGTACACAGTGCACCACAATAAAATGTGACTGCAGCATTAAACCCATCCTTGTAGGAGCAATGAGCAGCTGACATGGGCAGCGCCTGGAGACTGGTGCCTGGGGGATAGTACCTTGCTCACAGGAACCTCAGTGATATTTGTACCAGTCTGGGATTTGAACCAGGGACATTCATGTCACTGGGCAACTCCCTTATTGTTACACCTCTACTGTCCCAAACACCACCACTGCCCCAATAGGACCCCAGTATAATACGTTAAATTAAGCCACCATTAAGCTGATGAATTTAAATCAGACTATGCTCAGTTGAGGGACTGGATGTGGAGATCTGAAGTGCCTTTACAACTAAGGATTATACACTGAATAATGAATATAAAAATATCATTGTTTACCATCTTGGGATGATGAATAAACTGTTGGGTCTTATCAAGGATTACCCATATCATCCCAGGCTAATATTATTCAAAAGTAATATGCATAGTATGGCAGTGTTCTCCAACACTGGGCTTTAAATGGGATGCCAGGCGTTTGAGTAATGGGACTTGGAAATTAGAAGGTGTGTACTGGAAGTAATAAGAGAACCAACAGAGGTTTCCTCTTCTTATCGTTCGCTCACACTCCCACGGCAGAGAAATGGCACAAGGAGAGACTGTTTCCTTTATGTACAGTCAAAATGCAAAGCTGTGACTTTAGGGAGGCTAATATATTACTTAGGCAGTGACTGGGACTCCAGCAATAGGGAGGAAATGTAGGCTCTACAGGACGTCCTGTCAGGTGTGACCTCAACAGAAATGTGGTGGAAAATTGCGTGAGTGTGACTGCACCCAGAGCATGTTACGGAGTTGAGGAAAAAGTGGCTTTTTCAATGATACATAGCATTCGTAATTCACTTTAGTACAAAACAGTGATTACTCTGTTAAGTAAGGCAAAGTTACAAGAGCTTAAAAATGTGTTTACGCTTTACGTTTACGCTTCCATTTTCAGTTTTGTTTCAAAAAATTTATTGTAAATGTTAAATATTTTAGATTTCTTAATGGCAGTTTTATCTGTTCCATTCAGACAAATATCTAATGCCCTGTTTACACTAAACTACGCTGTTTGTAGTGTCAGGTGAGGGCAGATCAGCAACTGTTTTTCTTCACATTGGAGCAAATCAGCCCATTCACACAGGCTTTCAGGACTCTCATTTGGTCAGGTGGCATCAAAAAAAATAAAAATAAATAAATAAATAAATAAATAAAAAAAACTGCTTGCATTTACATGACCTTAGTTTAATGCTCTTGAGGACCAGAAATGTCCCATGGTTCTACAATAAACAGGTGAAACCAGAAGAGGTGGCAATGTTTTCACCATATCTGGAGGATTTTTAACACAAGGAGCTCAAGGTCCATAATGTCCATATTTCACCAACCGAATGATTAAAAACACTTTCTGGACAGACTGATTACTGCCCTACTGGTAAACACACAATTACAGTCTGGGCTGCACACTGGAGTCGAACAGAGGCAAAAGAACACTGATGCAACATCAAACTACAGTCAATCACGCGCTGCTACAAAATGCCTCCGTCGCTCAGAGCACATTCATTCATCCAACACCTGTGTGGACCAGGCCTAAGGCTGTTTTTGAGTCAGCAACTGGGTCACGTTCAACTCTCTCTCATCTCATCTCATCTCATCTCATCTGCTAATCCATTCAAACACCCATATTCATTTCTTTCTTTTTTGTGTGTTTTTCAGAACTTATGATGAGCAAATTGCACTTCTTTACCATTTTTAAACTCCTGTTTGGCTTGCACCAACTCCCTTGTGACTTTTCTTTACAGAACACGGTTTTGTAGGCCAGGCGGACCAGTCGTGCTGAAAGGTGGTGCAGTTGGTGACCCCATGTTGTCGCTCTGTTCATAATACAACTGTTGAACTTGTGATCGTTAGTCTCAAGGTTGTGTACTGTGAACAGTGATCTGATTACTTCCAGAATCGTGTAGTGTGAATAAGGCATTAGGAGCACTTAGTGGCAGTGGTGGCCTAGTGGTTAAGACACTGCCTTTGAGACCTTCGAGTCCCGGCCCGGGCACTACTGAGGTACCCTTGAGCAAGGTACCGTCCCGCTACGCTGCTCCCCGCGCTGTTGATAGCTGCCCGCTGCTCCACGTGTGCACGTGTGATGGGTTAAATGCAGAGGTTGCATTTCGTTGTGGTGCTTGAGGGTGTTCACAATGACAAAGTCACTTTCACTTCACTTTAAACACAAAATCAAATAAGGTGTTTTTTTTTCATCTAAACAACCACAGAACCAAACTGTTCAATTATTTTCTTCTATTTCTATACACACACAGAAAAAGGTGACGTATGTGAAGATGAGCAGACATGCTGTTGCCCCCATGATCTAACATGTCCCCCTCCGGAACAATACAATATGATACATGACAACACAAAACCAGGAAGAACTTTGAACTGTCACACCCCTACTTGTTACTGTAATCACTGTTCTCATGATTTCCACTCTCCTCGTCCTGGACACGGACAAGTTCATGTCTGTATTTATGTATGTGACCATGTCTGTATTTATGGGTGGACTAACCTGTAGTGCTTATCGTAGGAGTTGACTCCGGCAAAGGACTGGCTCCTAGTGATGGACCTGGCGAGGACTCGGCGCGTAGGCCGCACGGACAGGGACATAGTGGACGCTGATCTGGAGGGACTCCCTGTGAAGCACAGAACCAGGGGGGGGGAAGACGTTTAGAGACTTAGAGAGAATAGCAACATAACACAGCTCTGCATTCTGGACAATCAGAAAGCTCATACAGCCCATCAGACTGAGGCATGTTTTCTGTAAAGACTGTCACCGTCACTGTGTGCCAGGCTTGTGCTCAAAACTAGGGGTGGGTGATAAATATAAAAAAAATACCATCATCACAATATCTGATTACAACCTGAGACACTGCAATCGTTAGAACAAAACTTAAGTAGGAGAAAAAGTCTAATAATTGGCAAAAACATGGGATAATGGCGTAGATGGCAGACATCCAACTAGCTGTCAGGAGAGGTTTATGCACTGTTGTTGTTTACAGGTTCTCCATAATTGGACTAAATGTGTTTATGATATGTTGTTATTCAGTGTTCTTGAAACTACAAAATAGCCTATAACAATTTACCACAACAACAAAAATATGCAGCCATACTGAGATCTCCTACTCATAATTGGTAATGATCATCAGGAAGTGCCTTATTAAATTTTTATTACTTGCTTTTGGTTTAATGCCATACAAATTGAAATGAAGGAGGGGTTTCTGATGGTGTTCCTGGAAAAAGTCATCGAGCACAAATAGGGACTGCTCAATATCAAAGTGTTTTTTATAAGGACCCAGAGAGTTTTCCAGAGCATTATGCAAGATACACATCTACTCAGCTTCCCTCTTTATCCTTTCATCTATTTATTCCCCCTCCCATCTCTTAGGTCCAAAGAGGGAAAGGAATTCCCTCACTGCTATGAAAAAAAAGAACTTCTCACTTTAAAAAAACTCCCAAAAGGCTGTTTATCCCGAACTCCTGACTTTGAAAGACAGACCTACGACATATGTTTATATAAATGACCGAGAGTTTTGTGAGGCAGGCGTTTCCAAAGCACATTCTTAACACTGACACATTAAATCTGCAGATCTCTCTCAAACACTAGGTGTAAACAACTGTACAACAGCTTGACAACACTCCAAAACAGACTAAGCTCTTCAGGTTTTGCCTGGTTACTAAATAAGCACTCTCTGTGGCTTTTCCCTCACCCTCTTCCTCTGGAGAAAAGATGCTGGAGAGCATATGGTGGGTTCACGGCTTCCAGCCTGGAAACAATAGCTCACAAGGAGCTCAGGAAGGCAGCGCAGACCTATTCAGATTGACTAAGGAACATCCTGGACACCACCCTTGCAAAATCTTATCCTTAAAGGCTGAATAGTGAGGCAGACTCATGACCATTGAGTGTGTCCAGTCTTTTCCAGTCAAGATAAACTGTCACTATACTCCTGGCCTCCTTCACGCTGTATCTAATCCAGAGCTCGTCTCTGGAGACGTCCTCCTCTTTCCACTCTTACAGTAACTTCAGAAACTCTCCTTCACAGCAGAGAGGACACCGTGATCACGGCTGAAGTGAAACTTGAGTTAAACCCAGACAGAATAACCCTGCCCTCAACACAGCAGGAACAATGAAAACCCAAGAGATCTTGTGATGACAATGATAATCTTGCTAGGTCTACACTAGCTCTACTCTGCGATCTATGAACCAGGGCTGTGGGAGGTCATTGCAATATGCCTCGCAATGCATTAAAAACATCCTGGTGTATCGGTGGTGTGCAGTGGTGAAAACAGGCCTGTAAGTAAGGGATTAGTGAGTAGTATTAGGGCTGAATATTGCAGTCACATTATTGCTCAAATACACCCAACTACCACTGATTCTGAAACAAAGGTAAACCATGTTATAGCAGGGAAATCACCAAATCTGACTAACAGTTACATTTACAAACAGTACACAGTGCTGCTCATCGTTGCATCCCAAAAATGACAACTTTACATGAAAAGAACAAAACTTTCTTAACTAATAATGGAGGTTAATGTGAAATATACTTTGTGTAAGTAATTTAAAACCATTTCTCTTGGTCTATTCATCATGAAAATTTTGCACAGTGCAAATGTCAGCTGGTCTTTTCAAATCCTGTAAAAACATAAATGACAAAAATGGAGATAGAGCACAATATTTAGTCCAATGCAAGAATAAAGATAACCCGCTGTAGAGAACTCTTGCACAAGACCAGACGAGCCCAGCACAGAGACACATATAGGACTGGATATTTGAGAAGAGTCAGGAAGTTTCAAAATTAGAGACCTACAGCACTAGACGATGTGTTACAGAACATGCTGGTCATCTTATGACATGATGTCAAGATCAAACAATTCACCACTTTTTTCTATCTTCCCTCACAAAAGCCTCAACTCTGCCACTTTCAATGCTACGGGCTCAGATGACTTCACGCTGCACTACGACTGAGGCAGCCAACAGGAACTTGGACACAAATGATGATTCCGTTCAAGACATGCTAATGTTCGAGAGCTCTTCTCACTGTTTGTTTCAACAAAGACAAGAGGGAAACTCTTGCCAGAAACTGCTTAAGAGGTACATAGTAGCGATATTGAATTCTCAGTGGAGCGGTGAGTCAGCGTTTTCTCCCAACTACTGATGCCTTTTCGGATTTTCGTTTTATTGGTTAGGTTCATTGAGCTGGTTAGACCTCTAGTGCTTCAAGAGCGATAGGCAGTTCCTTGGAAACGCAGGCCCTTCTCTGGCCTGAGGAAGGAAGCCAAGGTTTATTTTAAACTCATGGGAGTGGCAGCAGGAAACTGGGCAAGCCAAGCTTCTAACACTTAATAAAGAGCTCCAACATGGCCGCTCCGCAACTCAAGGCCATAACGAGTCCCTAAAGAGCACTTATGGCTAGCCACACTGACCGCAGTCTTTCAACCATGTACACCTTACTCAGAACCAGAGTGAGGCAACAGGGGAATTCCAGGTTTTATGCCTGGAAAAGGACGCACCATGCAGGTATCAGCAATTTGATTTGATGCACTTTTCATACCCTTACATGCCACGTCGAGACGCTGTTTGACCCACTTGTTGATATGCAAAAGCTAAATTAACAAACTCCAAATATAAAACCAAGCAGAGAGCTTTAGTATATTTTGAACTTGAGTGTAATAAATATATAGAATTATTTAATCAGAATTGGCAGCATGTTTTTCAAAGACAAATTTAGATAATACTTAAATTCTTAAAGCAAAATAATTTAATTTCCATTTTAGGCCTTGATTTGAATGTTTTTTCATACATTTTAATGATATTTTAAAACTTTTGGAATACCCTGAGAGCCGCCCAGCTGGGGCCGAAGAGAAAGAGGCCTGAGCTTGCCTTCCCAAGACGTCCCCCTAGAGAGGTAAGGCTCCAGTTTGTCGCACAGAACAAAAAATGCTAACAGCTTCATTCCTCACTCTGAGCTACAATAACTTTTGTTTCTCAGACAAAACTCTCACACAATTGAATCCAATCCCTGCTACTATCAATTATGCAGAAGCGTCAAAAGTTCATTCGGTGAAATTTCTCTCTTACTGACAGCATAAAGGATGGAGTAGAAATGTTTTGTGAGCAGTGGAGGAGATAAGGGTGAATAAATATTTAAAGAAATGGTCTGATAAGGCCATTATTTCCTTGTTTGATCATTTAGAGGGCAATAACGGAGTAGGAACAGAGCTACAGGGCTACACACGAAGATGCTACAAAAACAAAAGCTGCTAAGTCAGGTCAGGCCGGCAGGAAAGAAAACAGTTGAAGCCTGAGAGAAAAAGCTGTTTTTTCACTTCACACAGGATATTCTACTCTCTGACACAGACTAGCCAGGAAAACATTTGTAGCTGACCAGTGACGGACATCTCTTTCCTCTCTTTTTTCACGTAACCCATTCAACTCTTCTTGGGCAGATATGAGGAAAAAGGCTTAGAAACTAAAATCAAATGCACTGAATGCTGGTTATGACGGCAGATGAGCTGTAAACATTGGTTATAAGCAAGTTTACTCGCTGCCACTAGATGCAACCATCCACAAAATAAATCTGCTCTGGCACAGAGCCCCTTTCAGCATAATAGTACCACTCTGGAGTAGGGCTTGAGTCCTGCACAATCTGGTGCTCAAATACACCTGATTCAGCTCATCAGTTAATGGCCAGCTCTGATGACCCGCATCCACCTGACCCATAATGAGAGGCAGCCCGCCCCGCTCAACCAGCAAAATTATGAATGTATATATGTTATATATGTTACTACCTGAACCCCATGCGAAAGTTATACTTAACTACGTCAGAACTCTGCTTTGTAATTTTTTTATCTGCCTGGTCTGCACCCAAAAATATTTTAAATAAGCTGACCCAAACCTGACCAAACCCATGGCTCAGCTTGCAGGACCCGTGGGTTATGGGACCACCCTGTGCATTACTACAACTCACAATATTTGCAAAGTCATATTAAGTCACATCATCAAATTATTTACTCATTAAATGTGTAAAATAGAAGAGATTTCACGATTATTGTTATCCCGCCACGTCAGCAACAGAATTGATCATCCCAATTTTTTACAAGTAAAAAACGTGTGTAAATTTTATATACAAACTAAGCCTAGTTCTTAGTCATACAGTGCTACTGGAATTCCTCCCAACTTTGACCTATTTCCTTTTATTTGAGACTAAAATGTAGTGCTTATTTATATTTAGTCATTATAATGCGACAATTTCAGGACTAAATGCTGAAAACTCTTTTCTTTGAGAATTATTTTACTCTGTATTCTTCTTTTCAGCAGTTTCCCTAGTTTTCAGTAAGATTTTTTTCTGTTTTTGTCGGGAAAGAAACAGACCCCCCCCCCCCCCCCAAAAAAAAAAAAAAAAAAGAGAAAAGCAACAGCAAAATCAAGCTTGTTAACTCAGAGCAATCACAAGACATGCAACATTACACTGATGGGACTGATTAGCAGCAAAATCAAACCATGTCAGCCTTCTGGACAACAACAGGGCACCACTGCACTAGAGCATCACAAAGTCGACCAGTAAAGATACATCCCTCTTCACATCACACATTAATACCCAAACACGCGTGCGCACACACCTTCAGTCGGATCCTCCTCCTCTTGCTCATCACGGGGTAAACAAGGGACATGCAAGCGACACATTACTTTTTCCCACTGCAGTCTGTCTGAGGCTCAAGCCTTTCTCTCTCTCTGCCCTCCCACCCCTAAAAAAGCCCTGGAAGCTTCCATGAGGGTAAAAAAAAAAAAGCCCAGTGCTTGATCCCTGGCCTCGTTCTGCATCGAGCAGTGCAATTCCTACCTGTCTGAGAAGGAGAGGCACTCCGGAACAAATAGCACAGGATCAGGATTGCCTAGAACCACTGGACGTGGTGTAATTAAACAATTCGTCTGCATATCCCTGGCCTTCCATCGGCTTCTATGATCATGGTTGGCAGGTTCAGAAGCCTGTGGATCAGGGTGACTATATTGTTCTGGCTGCCTGGCCTTGTTCCAGGAGCATTCGAGAACAACAAAGCGAACAGGGGCCACCCACCACCCCCATCGCAAAAATGGACACAAGCTGTCGGACTAGCCCAACCCAAACAAACCCACACCATGCATTCGCTCACAATACTGCAGTGTCTCCTACTCGGACAGCTCTGCTAATCAGCTAATCTTTCTTCTGCACTAACCCTGGTCACGTTAACACTTGCCTGCTGACCCTGCAATGACAACACCAGGGCATCAGCCACTTTTACTGCTTTCAATGTATTTTTCTCCACCATCAGCTGTGGGACTATGTATTAATACTGGCCTGTCTCTAACGCTTATTATCGCTGGATTAACAGCAGATCATTCAAGGATCTGCAGAGATCTGTGTAATGTGCTACTTTAAAGTCTGACAGTTCCCTATTCTCCCCCATCAAACTCAAACTAAATCTCTCTCCCGGGGTTTTCTCAGCCAAAATAAAAGTTAAAAAAAAGATACGGAAATAAATCCCAGTGGGAGGACAGCAGCTCAGCTTCAGTCGACTAAAGCTCCAGGTCAACTTAAGACAGCCATCGCTTTTTAATAAACTCTTTTTCCTTTCAGTCGTTAACCACAGCGGAAATGAACAGACCTACAATGGAAACCACCAGGTCCAGAGAGCTGAATGTAAATGTGTCTGCGACATCAGCTCACGATCTTAGATATTATCATAATTTAGCACAGAAAGCCAATATTTACATGAACGGCAGAGATTCTGAGGTATAAGAAAACAAACGGAAAGTTTCTTGCGCTATTATTGCTGTTGATTTCACGCTAGAACAAAATTCATGCTCCGTTCACAGTATCATACGAATCTTACAAGGTTCACTCTGTGCAGAACACTGTAACTTAAGACAGACATTTTCAACAGCAAGAAGCAAAACAAAGGTCATGATATAGAAGCAAATGAAAAAATAGTAACAAATAATTCACTTAGTCATTCATTTATTGTCCAAACCATGGGGAAGCTGCAGGGAAGCTGGAGCCAGTTTCCACTGATTGTGGGCCTAAGGTGGGGTTCACCCAGGACAGGAGACCAACCCATCAAAGGGCAACACATAGACAGACAAACATTCACACACACATTCACACCTATGGGCAATTTAGAGAATCCAGTCAACCTACTGCAGCCTTTGGACAGTGGGAGGAAACTGGAGCACCTGGAGGAAACCCACGTGTTTGTGGGGGTTTCTTCTGGGTGCTCCAGTTTCCTCCCACTGTCTGCAGTAGGTTGATTGGATGCTCTAAACTTGCCCGTAGGTGTGAATGTGTGTGTGAATGTTTGTCTGTCTATGTGTTGCCCTGTGATGGGTTGGCCTCCTGTCCTGGATCACATTTACATACATTACATCCTGGATGTACCCCGTCTTAGAAAATTGATGGATGGATGTTAATTTGATGTGCAATTACAACTGCAGTCAGCAATTTGGGGGAAACCGTGTTTTCAAATCTATACTTTCAGTAGTTTTCAACTGAACTGTTTTTTTTACCTGCACAAAGCAGCACAACCACATAATAAATACAAATAAGCATACATCCTCCTTCCATCAGCTGAGTACACTCCCCGCAGACCCATATTATTAAGCTTTCACTGCATTAGTGTATAGAGTATTGACCTGAAAATCAGAGAAGCTGAAAGAGATGAACGTCAGTGCTGCATCATATTTAGAAACTGAATATATAATAAACTTGTCCCAGTTTACAGTGGAAGCTTGTGCTCCACTGTGCACATGTTTGCATTATTTTCCCACAATTTTCAGACAGTATTTTAAAATATATTGCAGGAATGTGATAACTCCTGTTAAAATGTTTTAATATGAGAAAATGTTTACAGTGATTTCTCACAGCCAATGAGATTTGGTGTGTAAGAACCCTTTACTGACAACATGCCAACAAACCAATGTGCATTTCAGTGAAGCCACACCCTTTCCAATAAACATTCCACTTCAAACTCCGATATGTTGGAGGTTGTGACAACTAAACTGTTTTGGTTCTGCATAAAAGAAAAACACCTTTCTTTTTCTGCACCCTTGAATTGTACTTTCTCAGTCTCTGCTGTTTGATCTCAAGACTTTGTTGAGCCTACACAATGAAACGGCTATGCACAGCCTGAGTGTAATGTAGCTTTTATCCTGCACATGACGTCAAACTTTTCCGAATGCTATGTTAGCTAAATCAGTGTGTGTTTGGATGTGCTCCACAGACGTGCAAATTATGCCTTCGTCTATTCTCAGATTCCCCTGAGAAATTTAAACTGCTCTGTCAATACACAACTAAAGAAAAGTCATTAACACTTTACTGTAGGGCCCCATTCATAAGCGTACATCACATCTACATAAGCCTTTTATGACAACTGACATAAACCTATATATTAATGTCCTAGAGTAAAATAACCTAGTGTTACTGAACAGTCATCTTACCGTTTGCCAGACCTCTTCCAATACACACTACACTCAAAACCTAGATATGGAATTATATCGCTGTCAGTATTTGTAATTTTAAGGGTCTACTAGCAAAGGAAAAAAACACCCAGAAGAATGTGACTAGAAGAAATCTTGCTGCAAAGACATTACCCACACTGAATTCTTCAGTCTTTGCTAAGGCCTTTGCCCTCTCAACACTTTATTTTTTTTTGACAGTTGTGGGTGGAGCCTAATAGTGGCACATACTTCATGAAACATTCTTGGTTAATACATTTGGCAGAAATTCATTGTGAACGACTGCATTGATGCAGAACACACTGCCTTACAAACTCCCATCATTACATTAACAAAAATGCTACATGTTCCTAAATACATGGATCTGCTACACTGAATCACAACCAAAACTCATAAGATTTCAACACCTCTCAAAGTTTTTCACACATTTCTTTAACACACCTAAGGAAAAGAAGCCTTGTGATTCAGTATAGGTGAGTGTATCTAGTACACTGGCTGTGGCAAGATACCGAATAGCGCCACAACCAGAGGAGCCAAGTGAACAAAGGGTCAAAGCTGCACCCCAAAACAGATAAACCATCCAGTGACTGTTCCTGAAACATCACTGAAGTATCACAGCCAGTCTACTGATCAGCCTTGACAGACCCTCATATCCCACTTACCTAACTTACCTAGCCCAGCTCACCCCTTAATTCCAGCTCTAAGCACGTAGAGTCGGAACGCAGAAAGGAAAAGAGACAATGGCTGATTACGGCTCTTCTTTCCTATACCCATCACTGGTAAAAAGCTGACACCAGCGTAAAAAGAAAAACATGTTCAGCTGTGATCTGGAACCGATTTTATTCCTTTTTAAGAGCCTTTTTTTTTGCACTGCCTGAAACTTCTGATGGTTTGTTTTGCGAAATCCTGTAGGGTAAAAGTGTGAGCATGGTGCTTTCATATGGCCATCACAAGTGAAGTGTTTCCAATCAAATCACTCGTTTCAAACTTTAGCAGTCTTTCAGACCCGAAAATGTAAGTATCAGCATCATGAAAGAAGAAGTGGTACTGTGCCATCTCTGCCAGCCTATAATTAAACATAGAAGCTAATTAGTGGGTATGAAGTATGTTTAACGACTAAACTTCTGTGTAACTGTGTAAAAAAAAAAAAATAAAAAAAAAATAAAAAAAAAAAACCTACGAAAAACAGGAGGTGTTCATACAAGCAGAGGCCATGAGATTACGATCCGTTGCTCTTTTTATCTCATGTATTACAGAAGCTTACTTATTTCCAGCCTTAGTCATGTTGTTTTCTGGAATCCCCTTAACTCGCCCTTTCTGTCATTCTGAGTCAGGCCATAAAAAAAGAAAACTTTTCTCTTTTCCTGTATCCCCTTTCCTCACCTTCTCGCTCTTCTGGAGTAGGTCACGCAAGAGGAGCTCTTAGCACTGTTTGTGTGTGTGTGTGTGTGTGTGCCAGATTCCAGAAAGACGTATGAGGCCCTCACTACGCTCCAGAGTTAAGCAGAGACCCAAGCCAGGAGCTGTAAGTATCTGCTAAATGTGTTTACAGCCCTGTCAGCAACAAAGCCCTGGATAACCCTGAGCTGGAGGCCTGAGGCTGCACTCTGTCCTTACTGACCCCTTTGTGTGTTTGGGTTACCTGACCCTAAGGTCGTGTGGGTAGGTGGGGCCTGAGACGAGTCAGCGCATGTAGAGTCATTGTTACCGTCTTTAAGTCGGGTCTGAACAGCGTTGATCCCCCTCCTCCACTTTTCCTTTAGAAACGTAGAAATTGTTCAGCAGTGTTTTCTAGAACGTTATTCTCTGGCAGCGAGCCAAGAATATTTTAACTGAATGAAAGTGACTGTCATTGTGAACACACTCAAGCACCACAACGAAATGTGACCTCTGCATTTAACCCATCACAC
>JBBPDA010000021.1:593762-604114 GCA_037974385.1 Arnoldichthys spilopterus | reverse complement strand
GCCCGGGCTGGGACTCGAACCTGCGACCTTCAGGTCCCAAAGGCAGTGTCCTAACCACTAGGCCACCACTGCCCAAAAGGCCACCACTGCCTCATTCTGTCCCATTTAAGATGAAATGTTTTTATTAACCTGTTATGGAAAAACCGACGCCACATTATTTGTAGAAAACGTTGTGTTGGAGAAAGAAGTGTTGCGCTCTGGTCCCTCCTGTGCTGTGTGTGCGCTAGAGAAATGGAGCCCAGAGTGAAGTTGATTCATTAGTTGGGAGCAGCGCTTGGGGATGGTTCCTTGCTTACGGATACATCAGTGGTGTTTGTACTGGTCCAGGATTTGAACCGTTAAAACATGTATGATCCCTGTTGTTTACTCAAGTTAGCTTCAGGCTCACAGATGTGATTTAGTTTGCAGTTGTACTTAGTTCCTAAGTAGTTTTTAGTTTGTAGCCTGCTGTGATTGGCACTGGTGTGCTGCTGGTGGCCTGCTGTGATTAGCTGGTAACTGTCTGGTTATGCATTTTGGAGCTGCTTTGTGTTGCATGTTGCACTGGCATGTGTTTGTGAACATTTCGTTATTTGCCTTTGATTTTACAGCCTATGCCACATAAGCCCCAGTGCTGCCTTTGTGATTAGATGTGCAGAAAACTCAATTCTCTGTCTCTCGTACTCTTTTTTTTGACAGGGAAGAAGTTTCTGAACCAATTCCATCTAAGATTCTTTAAACCTTGATGCTCGCCTACATCATCATCAATGGATCAGCCCCCGGCTACATGGGAACACTGTTCCAGACCTACACACCCACCAGATCACTCACATTGATTCCATCCCCACGTGGAATCAAACATCACTCCAGACTCTTCTCCTGCATTATTCCTCAATGGTGGAATGAGCTTCCCAGGGTCACTAGATATGCAGAGTCTCTCCAGATTCAAGAAGTGTCTCAAGACTCAACTGTTCCGCACCCACCTCGGCCCATAACCCTATTGGTCACATATGAACTATTGGTACCTAATAACCGTCTAAATGTCCCCCACTTAGTTTACTGAAGGTCTCGTCATCTGGATTCATTGTAGTAGTTGCTGTCGGTAGTTATTGTAAGCCCTTGGCGTATGTATTTATTGTAGAAGTTGCTGTCTATTGTTATTTATTTTACAACTAAGAGAAATGCGTTGAACTTCCTTGTAGCACCCACTTCAGTGTTGCCCTGTGCAGCGCTAATGCTTGATTGTTCCTCTGTCCTGAAAGTCGCTTTGGATAAAAGATAAAATGTAATGTAAAATCTACAGAACCAGCATGTGTTTCCACCAGTTTTGAGCAGAACAAATGTAATCAGCACCCAGGAAGCAGTGCATGTGGATGGTACCTTGCTCATGGTACTTTAGTGGTACTTGTACTGGTCTGGGATATGAACCGGCCACCTTTAGGTTACAGGAGCAACTCCTTCCAAAATCTTTTGGTTCCAGTTGGAAACTAACTTTTATATGGGAACATTTTTTTGGGCAAAATGTTTTGAATGGTTCAAAATTTGGTTCTTAATCCAGAATGAACAACTTCCTTGTTGGTGCAAAGGGGGCACCTGTACATCGACCAACATCACAGAGTGAACCAGACCTACAGTTTAGTTCCTAGAAGCTCCCCCAGGACTAAATGTCCATTATTGTTGTATATTAAAATGATTACACATCCTCTCCAACTTGAATTATACATTATTACTGTAGTTTAAAAATCGCTCATAGATCTGATGTGTTTTGTCAGTGTATTGTGACACCTGAATTGCGACACATATTATGAAGTTGTTGCCAAAGCTCAGCCTTCACTGATCATTCACAAGCCCCCCTCCCCAGCAGCCTTTACCAACACCCCACCCCTGACCTTGTTGTGTGTGAATCTGCTGCACACACAAATATTAAGCCTATATTTTTTTTTCTCCAGTGCACAAATACATCTAAATGAACACAAGAACAATAAATAAAATGAATTTTCTCTCTCACAAGGGGCCATTAGGGGCAGTCTTGTGGCTCACACTCCCTAAGCGACAGCCCTGCCCACACAATCTCTTGCTGAGATTTCCCTTTTAGCCAACTGCTGGTTGTGTTCCAAAACATAGAAAACAGCTGTGCTTAGATATGTGATGAACAAAAACAATGAACCACTTTCATGACAGATTCTAGTCCGTGTTCTGTAAACACACACAACATGCTGCTATGATCATCTGCCTTGACTTCCTCTGGTTTCACTTCCAGCTTCTCTCTGAAACGCATCGCAACAAAAAGCCACTGCTCTACAACTTCTTGGGAGGATTTAGCTACAGTGTTCTCCAGAGATAAAGCAATGGTAAAAGCTCACCCTCCCTCATTCCATAGGGCAGAAAGTAGCAAAGATATGGTTGAGGAAAAGTGAAAAGTGCTTGAGGAAAAAAATGGACATAGAATGTACATAGAACTATACTGAGCTCAGAAAACAGGAGCCAGCACAGCACATTATGGTGCATCATATATATGCCTTTATATACAATGATCAGCCAACGCTGAACAAGGTAACCAGCTAACAAGCAAGTGAAATCCTCTACTTCATCAACTTCAAGACAACCAGTGACAGACATTTCCCAACACCACCAGAACAAGAGGTTTCCCAACACCAACAATATGAAGATATCCCACTCATCGTAGAAACCCTTGAACTCCGAAAAACACAGCAAACGGATCATATCACATGCCAGAGCCTTCAGAATGAGGCAAGTCTCAGATTTTACCTCCATATTCACTGTACATGTTTGGCAGCAGCTCCAGAAAGTTTGTAGCAAGTACAAATTGTTTTCCAAAGTCACTTATTGCGAGAGAGATCACAGTTCTGGCTGTGGTGTCCTCCTCGTACGCTTCATCCCCTCCTGACACTGAAAGCCAATGAAACAGAAAGAGTAAAGAAAGAGAGCAGAGGCGCTGCCAGGAAAAGGGCCGGCGGTCCACCTCCCTGCAGCCCTCACCTCCTCCTCCTCCTTCTGTTTCCCGTGCGCTTCCCAGTCTGACATCACACTCTTCCTGCCTCTCCCTCTCCCAGCCAGAGCGCCTGCGCCTTGTTTCCTAATGATAAACCCGAAACTCCTGCTTTAGGGCTGTGGAACAGCCATATTGAGACGGCGCTGCATCATTGCAGGAAGTGCAGCAATGACCTGAAAGTCTGAGAAGCTGAATGAGTCAAATTTGAAAAGAAAGACGTCAGGATTTCATTCAGTCCACAAAACAAAGGCAGAAGTAAAATAAACTGCACCGCCTGGTTTTTCCATCACACACATCATTCATTTAAGCTTTTACTAATCCACCGAGTTCTTCCTTTCAACAGCACAAGAATTCCCAATCAAAGAAGGCGTCATCGATGCTCAGCCAAAGGTTATCAGGGCTGAGCATTCAGAGCAATTTTGGTCATTGTGTTGTGAGTCAAACAGTTAATGCAATTATAACAGATCACTAACACCAGCCAGCATCTACAGCAGCACTGCATAGAGCCAGGTCTGCATAGAGCTGCATGAACTTGAATTCATGAATCTTTTCTCCAAATATTGCAACTTCAGGTTAAGTGAGGGTTAATTTCTTCCTGTGAAACTCGGTTTTAGTTTTCTACACAGTTTCCAGCACATGCCCAACTATAAAGGTGCCCTGTTCCTATATGAAATAAATCAGCATAAAATGAAGCCGATGTCAAGATCACTCTTTCTACAAACAGCTGAACGTAAACATTAGGACTAACGTCACGATAAGTCAGTGACGAATTTTAGGAGCAACAGAAACCTTCAGACATTTACAAACATAGTAAGTGATATGGAAGTTATAAGTCAGGGGCAATTTACGCAACAGCTCATGGAAGCAGATAAACATGATTGCACTTTCATTTTCATGGTCATTCCGCTTATCCAAGCAGGGCAAGAGGACACACCAAGGCACTGATGCTGTCCACAGCAATCTATACATGTGTTACATTAAACCAACACTAAAGCATTAGCTCTGGAACACTGCTAGTATACAGGCCACAACACAGCAAAACACAGTATTCAGGGTCAGGTCTACTTACAGGGATTTTTGACATAAAAACCAACATTTCTGTAATCAGTTTGAATGCTAAATGTGTGCCTCACTGGCAGTTTAGTGGGCTAGTTGTGGCCATGTTGATGTGTGCAGAACATGAGCGTTTGGTTGCTTATGATTAGCTCAATACATCTACAAGCAGGATGCTTTACTGAGCTGAACGTCTCCTAAAACACAATGTCAGACTTGGTAGTTTGTGAGTATGTGAGTCAGTATGTGTGATTCTGGGGAGGGGAGCGGAGCTTCATTAATTAAAGCAACTATGTGCAATAGTTTTTACCTTAAAAAAACAGCTCCAAAATTGTTCTGATGATACACTGACTTGTAATTGCGGTAACGGCATCTCTGTCATTGTCAACGCCTGGAAAGCTTGGACTAGCATTGCGTACATTTAGTTTCCATCCCTGAAATCTATCACAAGAGCTGCGGAACGCTTTCTGATACCATATCACACATTAACAGCTAGACCAGTAGCTGTAATACGATGCTAACTTGGTATTCTTAGTATAGACACCATGGCAGAGGTGGAGAAGAGATCATGCTGACTCATATATGTGTAAAATCTTGTAAAATAAGTGTAGCTTGCAGTAGACATGCAATTCTTTGGTTCTGTATCAGCTTCAGCTCCTCAGTAAATGAGTGGGGCAAAGCACAACTGATGACAAATAAATTCCACTTCGCAAGTGTTGGGGTCCCCAGTAGCAAAAGACAACAAAAATCACAAAACGGGGCTTTAAGAGGAAGGAGAAAAAAATTAAATCAAGCATATCATGCAACATTAGAGGATCCTTATTACATATTTGGGGGGGTGGGAATAGCATGCCCTAAGTACATTGGTCAGTTTCCAGTGCCTGTAAAATATCGAAATGAGTGATTGTCATTGTGAACACACCAAAGTACAGCACGCAGTGCACCCCAACGAAACGGGACCTCTGCATCTAACTCATTTGTGTAGGAGCAGTGGGAAGCTGATGTTGGCAGTGCCCCAGTGCAGTGCTTGCTCACGGCTACCTCAGTGGTTCTTATACCGGTCTGGGATCTGAACCGGTGACCAGAGATCACAGGGGCAACTCACCGAACCATTAAGCCACCACTGCCCAAAATAAACAGTAATCAGAAAGCATCTTCACAAATTACAAGAGAATATGGATTTCGCAGCCTTTTTGGGCTTCCAGTAAAGTACATCATCACTTTAGTGATGGGTGTTAAAGTGAAGCTGTACGTTATCACTTCACTGAAGAAACTGCAACACCAACTGTATTCAGTGTGATTGCTGTAGTTGTACGTTGGCTTTAATACATAACTGAACGGGTAACAAAATAAATGTGTCGCCTCAGGATCACAAAACATCAATTCAGTTTGATTTAAACTCAGATATGACATAATGGGACGTATGTTGCAGTAAAGAAAAATTCGAGCTCTATTTTACTTAATGCAACATCATTACGAGCATGAAAGTCTTGGGCTTGGAGTCAGTAAAAAAATCATTTATGCAGCACAGATAATTTGCTTATGACACAGACAGCATGGAATTACTTATGTGCAGAGCTTTAACGCTGCCAAACTAGTTTACATTCATCTTTAAGCATAGAGATAGTGATTACTGAAGAGAGACTAGAATCCCTAATACGCCAAAAAACTATGGCACATGAACACCTGTGTAAGCAATGGGTCCTAAATTCAGTAATTAGTATGTAAATGTGGATAATTTGGGCGTATGGTGATACAGAAGAGCTGAAAGTGTGTGAACTAAGATGATGTATTTATGTAATAATAATGCTTCTTTCACTGGGCAACGTTAATGACTATCTCCATTGCACTCACCGGGTGTCATTTAGAGCTCGTTCAATTAAAACGCATGTATAGAGTTTGACGCCTCGCTGATGACACACTTTCCCTGGTTTTTCTACACAAAACAACTGTCAGATATAGCCTCCTCCAAAAAGACTGGCCAACAAGATCACCATCTGATTGGAGAAGAGCTGATGTGGGGAACAGCTGAGGCTGACAGTGGAGGACGATGATTGGCTCGGTTCTTGATGGGGCAGTTGCTGTGGCGATTAGTAGCCTGTCAGAGCGAGTCAGGCTAGAAAGCGGCAGCCTGTCACAGTGTGTTAGTTGAGAAAGTGCTGCGGCAGCGTAGAGCGGCCTGTCTGTCTGAATGCTTGTCTAACAGTCCACAGCTCTGTTTGGCTGGCCGTTTGGTCCCTGTGACAGTAAAATCACCCCATGACTGCAAATATGACCAGATAAAGAGAGACATAAATACAAGAAACAATGCATCACACACATCTCACACATTTTAGCACAAATGACCCATTATTTGGCACCTGCTTATTCAAACAAAGCATCTGCAGCATTTCCTAGACAAAGCCTTCTACCATGTAAACCCATTCACATCTACCCTCATGCAAATGACCAAGGTGAGATATCACTCCAGGCCCTTCATTATCAGTGATGATAGTAGTAGGTACACCAGTGAGTTCCTGTCAGTAGGTCAACGTGGCACAACGGTTTGGCTAATCATTTCCTTGTGTATAGTGCTCGTCACTGATATGATGCTATGTCTGCAGACTATTTATAAAGCTTTATCTTTTAATCAGAGGGTGATGCACTACAGTGCTGTTTAGGTCATAAACAGTTTGGTGATACATCAGCAGGGCCACATACAATTGTACATATGACCAAATATTCTGCAGTTGCACTGAAGCAGTTTATTAAAGAGAATTTTTAAAAAGAGTGTAGTTAAAAAAAACAACAACAAAAAAAAAAACACTTGTAAATATCTGCTCTTGCCCATATACAGATAAAGGCCAGATCTGTCCACTGACTGTATGGTTTAACGATGCCATGAGATTCCTGCAATATGTTCAGAAGCAGCAGCGCCATAAAACCTTTGCCACATATGTGAAATTAATCTGATCCAACTCAATAAAAAACCATCTTGTACGGTGGTGGGTCTTTAGCCTCCTTCCACGTCATCTCTGCATGTGGAATGTAAAGCTCAAATGAGATGTGAAGGTGTAACAGAGGGAAATGGGACCCTAGACCAGCAGCTGAGGGCAGACTGATAGAGGGATGGGGGATAAACCTGGACGATGAGGAAAGGGCAGCAGTGTCCAGGAGCGAGAGCTGGGCTGGGGATTTCGGAGAAGGAGGGCTATCTCTCAGTTAGCAGCCGCAGCTGTCTGCTCAGGACAGAGAGTCGCCAGGGAGCAGAGAGACAGGGCATTGCCCCACAGATACACCTGAGCCAGAGACAGGCATGTGCTCACTCCTTCACTCAGTCACTATACTCCTCCTGACACCTCCCCGCTCCAGGGTTTCAGCACTATTTCTGGAATGCTTCTCATCTCTAGAGCTGCCATCCTTACTAGATTACAGGGCCCATATCAAACATTTCCTTTGCTTTTCTGAAACAAGTGTGTACCAAGGGAAGACCTGTACCAGTTGCTCCCAAGTTCACACAGTCCATGGAAAGTAAGCTACAAATATCTGCCCATTTGGCTCATTCACACTGGAGTGTTTCACACTACACTGCCTTAGATGAGGCAGCATACAGTGACTACAGACTATTAGAACATCATTTACATCTATAGTACTACATGTAAAGCACACTCATCCTACATTGCATTACATACTGGAGTTGTCCCAATATGACAGCTTTGGCAATTTGCCAATAATAATAATAATAACAATAATTATAGAAAGCAGTTTGCTCAAATAGTCACTTTATCATTTAATATCATCCACAAGGTTGTGTCAGCTGTTGACACATGCAACAGGTTGAATTTACAGGGCGTTGACTGCTTTGGGTTTCTATATGAGTGTTCAGACCCAAAAATGGCTATAGTGCCATCAGTGGCATCAGGCTTCAGAACAGCTAACTCTAATGCTCATCTCATTGAAGTGGAGAACAAATACTTTTACTATATAGCCCACAACAGTAGTTGGTTATGAAAGTGCAAGGACATATACGCAAAGGCGATGTCTTTTGGAATAATGGGCTCTGGACAGACAATTTAAAATATAGTTGTTTAGCTACAGTAACAGTACATGAGACATAAACCAAAGACAGTCATACCAACTGTGAAGCATGGTGGTGGAAATGTTATGTTTTGGAGTTGCTTTGCTACCTCAAGGACTGGGCAGCTTGCATTTATTGATTATATTATGAATTCCGCATCATATCAAAGAGAGCATGAAGATAATATGAGGCCATCTGTCCAAAAGTTGAACCAGAGGAGAAACTTTCAACAGGACAGAAAGTTTGCTTGATGAAATATGTCGAAAGAAACCAACAATGTCTATAGTGTGTACTTAAGCTAAATAAAGGGGTCTTCATGAATAGTGTGCTTGTGGGTGTGCGTTGGAGCTGATATTGGCACAGAAAACTGTCCAACTTTATACATATATAGGGGGAAAATCATTTGTACAAGTTGTTTTAATGTATGTATGTATGTATGTATGTATGTATGTATGTATGTATTTTCATTTGTTTCCTAGGGTGAATAAAGGTTGTGTCCGATGTTGGAGTGCATAACAGGTTCAATTAATAGGGGGTTGGTTGCTTTGGGGTTCTAGATGAGTGTCTGGACCCATAAATGGCTATAGTGCCACAAGTGGGATCAGGCATCAGCACAGCGAACTCTCATGCTCATGTATCCAACTGATATCTCCCCTGAGATAGCTATGCATTCTGGGCCATTATCACCCCAATACCAATACTGTGAATTGGATCAGGACATCCCTATTACAAACAATAACAGGAAGTGGCATCTTGTTTGCTAATGAAATGCAGGTAAAAAGTGGGAAATTCTCCAGCTCTCTCCACACACATATACAGCCCATTTGTATGGGAGCCTAACCTGTGTTCTAATCCCTTCAGGGCCTCACTCAACACCACTCATTTACTGCCCCCTGTTTTTCCTTTAGAGAACACATTGCTCCCATAGCCTGCATGCCAGTCTTTCTTCATATGTCCCAGGGAGCCTACAGGCAGCTCCATCCTCAGATTACAAAATCAGGACAAGCTGCATGACACCAGCAGGTAGAGAAGGTGCTGCCAACACATTTCTGAATGGAAAAGGCATCCAACTGAGAGAAACTAGATCATGCGATTCATACAAGACAAGTCTGAAAATGATCTGACAAACCCACAGCATCTTGACGAAAAAAAAACCCCAGAAACCCCCCCACACACACATTTGCAGTTATAGACATGAACGTGACATCAAGCGCTGAATCCAGCAAGGCACCAGGGAAGGCAGTTGCAGCCTTAAATGTAACACATGGGCTACGTGAGCTGCATGTGCTGATTAACAGTCATTGTACTTGCGCGTTATAACAACAGTCCTGGCACTAATCACCACTTGACCACATTCACTGAGAGAAAACATGAACTTGCTGAAGTAAGTTCACTCTAAACAGCTACATGGGTCTCCCCAACCCCCATACCACACTTCCAAAATTGCGAAACTATACAGCTCTGTGGGCAGTACAGGGTGTAATAAATAACATGTAAAGGCACAGCATTGCCATAACAGAGCCATAACTGAGAGCGCTACAAACCAAACCCATCTCCATACACTCCATCTCTTTAAAGACTGTAGTGATGCTGTTGATTACAATCTGCCAACAAGGTTTCGCTTCCTTCAGGGGCTGCCTTCAAGCTGATAAGGGTAAGAGAGTAAGAGAGACAGAGGAGGAAAGAAAACCGTCTGTATAACAAGTTAGCCTTTATGTTTAGTCTCTGCATTCTATGAGTCGACCTGCTCTATTTCCTAGTGTGGAGTTTTCCTCAAGACATGTAGATGAACTGCCTAAATGTTCCGAACTGGAAGTTCCCCAGTTACCCTACCTATTGTTTTAATGCAAAGCCTGTCTGCACTCGCAGATTGTTATGGGTACTATGCAGGTATGAAAACCAGGTATGTGACCGGAATAAAAAAAATTCCCTCAGGTAAAAAAATAAAAAAAGGACACTTTTAAAAACCATAAAATCCTAAGACAATGGGGGAAATAGCTTTAATGGGGATGGAAGTATTGCACATTTTTGTCAGACACCTGCTGTCATAGCTATACAGTGTGTAGCTCCTGTCTGGTTTAACCAACACTGCATTTCTACAACTCATTCTATAGAAATGCTCCATTTAAAAGTAAGTGGACACTCCTGATTATTGCGTTCTGGTGTTTCAACCATATGAAGTGAAGTGAAAATGACTGTCATTGTGAACACACTCAAGCACCACAACGAAATGTGACCTCTGCATTTAAC
>JBBPDA010000021.1:561827-593662 GCA_037974385.1 Arnoldichthys spilopterus | reverse complement strand
CCCCCCCCCCCCCCCCCCCCCCCCCCCCCCACATATAAATCAAGATTGGGTGTAGTTTATTTTCGTTGTGCTTGCTAATAGTTAAAAGTAGCCAGATTTTATTATAGATCCATCATGCTAGCTAGCGACTGAGTTTCTCTACTGCTGGGCATTTTTGCAATACTGATTGTGATTGTAGTGCTTTAGTAATTTAATTTTATTAATTTAGTCAGTTAAAACCACTATATAAGAATGAGGTATTGTATATACAAACAGCTGTTTCACTGTCTGTCTCTTATAGGATGCTGTCACTCATTTTTGGAAGCTTGACCTGGTTTTGTCTTGGTAAGTACAGTATAGAACTCATGACTGAACTATTTTTATAGATTAAAGATACCAGTACTGTGATTAACTGAGCAAGTCCATCAAATATTATTCTCTCTCACCTTTCTCTGTCTGCCTCCTTAAAGGTTAGCATGTTTGAGGAAATATTTGTTGTTGTTGTTACTGTTACTTACTGTTTATTGATGTGGTGAGTATATAGTCTGTGAAAATATCACTCAATTACAATTTGTCATTTATAAAATTTAATATTCAACTTATCTCTGTTCCTCTGTGTCATATTTTTCAGGATCTCATTAAACTTCATTCATTGTTTGTCCAGGTGGTTCCTCTAAGTAAATAATGTATAAAGTATATGACCCAAGTATTTTCCTTATTTTTCTAGATACCAGATCACATAAGTTTCCTTACTGTCCTTTCTCTGTCTCCTTTCACTTTTTACAGGTTGCCATGTTTGAGGAAATATTCTGTGTTGTTGTGCTGTTTATTCATGTGGTGAATAAATAGTCTATAAAAATATCACCGGATTCCTCTCTGTCCCAATTTCTAATTAACTAGACTATTCAGCCTTTTGATTTACACCAAGTACGTAGCCTACTGTAAAGAATAACAGGCTTTATTGTCTTTCCATCAACACCTGGTTGGCCGGTCTTGGCTGAAAATACCCAGGCCGATTTTTAGTCCCAGTCCAGCCCTGCTAGGGGCACAGACTGGATTCTCTAAAGCTCCATTGTGATGTCAGTTTGCTATGTAAATAAATAATTGAATTGAATTGAATTGATCCCTGTGATGACCTGCCCTCCAAAGGTTTAAAACATAATCTAACACACTGGATCCAATTTACACAAGGCCTTCAGAAGCTCCTGAATATTAATGGCAGTAGTTTTGGAACCATACCGGATGGCAGATTACCAGGCGTGGATATGAGCAGTCCTGATTTAATTTAGCACTAGTTTTGAACACTAGCATTTCAAAGAAAAAATTAATACATTTACATAGGAGAAATCATGTTTTACACTTTCAGTGGACTTTTTATTCTGGCCATTTTTTTAAATAGTGACTAGATTGTCAGATCTGGCTTCCAAACAAGCACCACAAGTTTGGGGAGAAAGGGACATCCATTGACATTCTCACTCTTTGTTGCCTTCCTATTTCACTCCATTTTCCTTCCTTCATATCATTCACCTCTCATCACCACTATTGTTTTCATCCTAATCTAGTATCACAACACACTTTGGAAAATCACGAGACTAAAAAAAATAACAATGAAAAGCAAAGAAACATTTTTTTGTTCTACTTCTATTCTCAGAAAGCCTCTTTTTTTTTAGGAAAGTCATCACTAGACCACAATACGATAGCAATATAATGCTATTTGGCTTTAGGTTTTGATTTTGATTGTGTTTACATTAAGCATAATTGTCAGCATCTAAAAATGATATTGAATGGTTCTATACAGAATACAGAATATGATATAGATTGTATTACAGAGTGCAGTCTTTAATGTCACCATGCTGCTGTTCTCACTGCAGTCCAGTAAAGTTCAACAAAGTTCTGGAAGATCACTTTAAACAAGCCTCTTACTCAAATTTTAGGGTAAAATCATAATGCGTTTTCCTCTGTACCATGTTTTTTATTGTATTAAGAATCTGAGGTGTTTTCACTCAATGAAAGACAGGAACAACAAGAAGGTGAGGTAAAGCATAATTTTGTTATTTAACATGACTTTTTCCTGACATCAGTTTTGATGGGCAGAATAATTACACTGTGACATGTACTGGCATAAGAGGTTTTCTTTGTAGACTAAAAAGCACCAAATGCTGTAAATATAAATGTAAACATGAACTAGGAAGAAAAAAATGATTTCAGGTAGACCTTAAGAAGCAAAATCCACCTCGGTCCTGATATGGCCTTGAATTCATAATACAATAGACTTTTGAGTAATCAGGGGAGCACCATGTGACCGCTCAACAAATAGAGCAAATGTCATGTCTTTAGTTTACAGGAAGAAACTGAACTTGTCCAGCTTGACTTTTTATTTACCTGGTGACCCCTCATATCAGCTTTAACCCAACCAGGCTGACTGGTTCTGTCTTTTTGAAATTCCACAACCAAACATTCAGATAGCATGTTCAGTGCCACTTAGAACAAGGGGTCAGCTGAACTGGTGATGATAGGGAAGAGTGTGAGGTTTTTGTCTTGCTGTAAGTCTGATTTTGATTCTCAGGTTCTGTGTATGTGATTATCTGGAATCTGGCTTTATTAAGGCACTATAAATGTGACATTGTTACTGAGATGTTTATTTTTGCTAGTTAAACCTTAAACCTAAAAGTCTAATAAACAATGCTGAAATGTATATGGTGAGATACCATGATTGTGCCATCTTCTAAGCACTGCTGAATTATATGAATTCAAGTTGCTTCAGCCCTGAGTTGTTCACTGAAGAAGGCTAAATCTCACCTTGCTGATCTGGTAAGTGCACATGTTGACCATGGTTAAGGTTTCAGGGGACCATTGGAAAAGAGCACATTAAAGATACTGATAACAGCTGCTGAGCCGCAGGACATCCTCATATAATTATTGGACTGTGATGCTGTCATACACAGAAGTGAAAGGAAATAGTACAGCCACAAATTATCCATCAGTCAATTTCAGGAACTCCTCAGCGAAATAATATAGACAATACATTCTTGGAATGACATTACTTCAAAGGGCCATGAAACATATTCTGTATCATATTCTAGCAAGTCCCACCACATTAATCTGGTATATATTCACCATCTTTGTCTTACTGGTGCCTGATAGCATTAGGTCAACTTTCACACTGGCATTGGTAACAAACCATTCCATAATACCATTCTTCAGCTTACTGTCCGCCACCTTAGCTGCATGAGAGATGCTCATTTGACTTTAGATGTCTGTGGATGCATGAAAAAGCAAAGTAGAGTTGATTATACTGTGATGATCTGTGAAAGAAAATGAAGATGTTGTCATGCTCTGCCATGCCTTCTCCATTAAAATATTTTTCAGCTTTGTAAATCATTCACAGCCTTATAACATTTGAGTACAATGCAACATTGTACCTGCACTATATAGCAGCAATAACTAAAACATTAAAAAAAATCAAAGTTCATTCATTATCTAAACCGCTTATACATTTCGGGTCATGGGGAAACTGGAGCCAGACCCAGCTGACAGTGGGCTAGATAAACCCAGTACAGGACTCTGCACAGAAAGGCAACCATGCCCTACCCAGGGGTTAAACACAGAACCTTCTTATGGTGAAGCGACAGCACTAACCGCTGCATCACTATACCAACTGTAACAATTAAGATAAAATTATAATAAACAAAAAAAGACTGGCATTCTGAGATCTGCATTACGTCTTGGTTGGTGACTTAACAGAGCCATCATTTTTCTTAATTCTCATGTTTAAACTATTGTTTGTGTTGATATGCATGTGCAAGTGCTCACATACATTTTAAAGCTAAAATAATCATCCTTTTAATCCAAAATGTTCATCAATACCCTTTTCCCTCAGTATGGCTGAATAGGCAGAGGCCTCATGAACTGGGAAAACTTCAACACACTTGGCGATGAAAAATCACCAAATAGTATTTATAACCATGACACAAAGTGAATTCAGTCACTTTGGAGTGGTGAGCAATAGGCTTGTACATTCCTTGTGTTGGGTCAGGACAGAAGACATAAACCCATTCTTATGTACAAATAGATAAACAAGTTGGTAGTTGTGGTGGTAGTTGATCAAACTCTTTTCAGGTTTTCAAAAAAAGTAAGGTTCAGCTGTTCAGAGATCAGTTTTAGCTCAGTTGTACAACCCCAAAATAAAGTTGGGACGGTATGGAAAACGCAAATAAAAAAAGAAAGTAGTGATTTCTAAATTTACTTTGACTTGTATTTCATTACAGACAATATGAACACAAAATATTTCATGTTTTGTCTGGTTAATTTAATTAAATTTGTAAATATACATCCTTTCCTGTCATTCAGACACATTCCAAAGTTGGCACAGGAGAAAATTAGGGCTAGTCATGAGGTAATTATGTAATTATGATTTGGTACAAAAACAGCATTCAAGAACGGTCTAGTTCTTTAGGAGCAAAGATGGGCAGAGGATCACCAGTTTACAAACCAATATGTGAGAAAATTTAAAAACAATGTTCCTCAATGAAATTTAAAAACAATGTTCCTCAATGAAAGATTTTTAACAGTGCATAACATAATTAAGAGATTTTAGGAATTTGGAAGAATTTCAGTGCATGAAGGACAATGGCGCAAGCCTAAGCTGAAAAACTGTGATCCCCGACTCCTCAGTATTGCATCAAGAACTGTCATTCATCTATCAGCGATATCACCACATGGGCTCAGGAATACTTTGGCAAACCTTTGTCAAGTACCACAATACGTAGTTACATCCACAAATGCCAGTTAAAACTGTACTGTGCAAAAAGGAAGCCCTATGTTAACTGTGTCCAGAAGTGATGTCGACTTTTCTGGGCTTAGAGATTTCTGGGTTGGACCGTCACACAGTGGAAACTTGTACTGTGATCAGATGAATCAGTATTTCAGGTATTTTTTGGGAAAAGTCAAAGTAAAAATTTAGAAATCACTACTTTCTTTTTTTATTTGCCTTTTTCATACTGTCCCAACTTTTTCTGATTTGGGGTTGTAGTTAATGTACTATGTATGCATAGTCAACCCATTGCCTACAATATACAGCCATTCCAAGTGTTGATATTAAGTAGTTTAGTCAAGTTGTTTAGTTACTGGGTGAGGCATATGCATAAAACTGGTTCAGCTTGCTTCATGCTGAGGGCCCTAAGTCCTACAGACAGGACATGCTCTAAATAAATAAAAGAATGTTAGTGTGACCAGGACGATAAGGGAGTTTTTCAGAAGAGATTTTACATGTCATTACAGCATTTTTTCGACACATTTTGCATGCCCTAGTTTTACATCGCTCTCTAAATCTTTGCTAAAAGAGTCTTGGGCTTCAAGGCAGGTTTGCAGCTGTGTCTTGTTTGCAACAATGGTGCTGCAGTGGTTGTGAGGAGGAGGGTAGATGTCATTGGGGTGTATTTTCACCATCTGGTTGGCTTGGAGCAGTGGCATGTTGACATTTCTTCATGCTGTTGGACTTGACGTGGGCTTCTATTTCCCACATCCAGATCATTATCTTATTAATCTTCTGCATTTTGAGCTACCCGGCTGAGATACCAGTTTTCCTGCCCCATTCTGATATCTGGACCAGCCTGACCCGCCCTGATACCCTCTGGTTTTAAGTTTTGTGGCTTTTAACCGACTCGCTCCTGCTGAGGAGCCCATATGAACAGCCCTATCTGCCAAAGACCTGATCTAAAGTCATCATAGCACCTGTACACAAGGAACTGCTGCTGCCCATTTATACTAAGAACTATTATTTATATATATATATTGTTTTGTTTTTTCTTTTCTCGTTTGTTATTGCTATCCGGTGTTGACCAGATGAGGATGGGTTCCCCTCTCTGAGCCTTTGTTCCTCCCAAGGTTTCTTTCAACTGCTAGGGAGTTTTTCCTTGCCTCTGTTGCCTTTGGCTTGCGCTTTGGGGGCTCGGACCGGGTTTCTGTAAAGCTGCTTTGTGACAACGTCAGTTGTAGAAAGCGCTATACAAATAAACTTGACTTGACTTGACATGTTTGCTGGCAGCTTATCCATTCTGTCTCTACACTGTTTTAGCTTCTTTACCCTCAAAGTTCCTTCTAGGGGAAACTCGCCATCTTTATGCTTATATCATTTCGTAAGCTTCTTCTCCTTCAGGGCATCTTTACTTCAGGTGTCGTTCATTGCTCTTCATCGGCCATAGCTATCACCTAACCCTGGTGTACTACCTCAGTTCCCCATAACTCACAGATATTTTAAATATTAACATGCAGTACAAGATGCAGGAAATGACACAATCTTATTTCTTACTATTTGGCTAAATGCAAAATCAGGGAACTAAACTATCTTCAGGGGATAGGGGAGGGGAGTCAGAAAAGTGAGTGTATTTGTGTGTGTGTGTGGTGACTTCAACTGACTAGATGTTTGGCTGAGGAATTTACCTAAAAGCAGAGGTAGAAGTCAGAAGGAAAATCTGTTTTTTCAGTTTGTCATATTTTAATGCAGTGCACACCAGCCCTCTGCAGATAAAATTGGGCATCTAGAGCATAGGTTCCCAATCCCTCATTGATGAGAATTTAGTATTTTCTTAGCTGCTAACACACCTGATCCAATCAATCATCCTATTAATAAGGCTTTCATGGGTTGCAGTGGGTATGTTAGAGCTGGACAACACCAAAATATGCAGAGTAGAAGGGGTCTGGGATCAGATTTGGGAACCAGTGGTCTACAGTACTAAAATTATATCCAGCTGGCCTGTAGACACACTTTGTTCAAAGAATTTGTAAAAAAGCAAAATCTTGTTTAAAAGATTACAATGTTTAAACATATAAATATTATATACTAATATATAGTATATAAATACTACATTTTCTGAACAGGGTGCTACCTTTGCTTCAACAAGTTGGTTAATAAAATTTCAACTCTGCTAAACTGTAAATGTTATGGAAGCATATAATGGCAATGATAGCTCAGCCATGAATCAGTATACCACACAAACTTACAGAGTTGGGCCATTAAGCTCTGAAGAGTGTAGTGTGTAAAAACCCCATGCAGGTGTGATGGTCAGGTGTGCAAAAATTATATTTAAAAATTTAAAAAGCACATTTTGTGTATTTGTATAAAGTACACCTATCATCTATAGCTGTGGCCAAATGTTTTGAGAATGACACAAATATTTATTTTTGCAAAGTGTGCTGCCTCAGTTTTTATGATGGCAATTTGCATATACTACAGAATGTTATGAAGAGTGATCAGATGAACTGCAATTAATTGCAAAGTCCCTCTTTGCCATGGAAATTAACTTAATCCATAAAAAACACACTCTACATCATTTCAATGATCCTCTCGTTAACACAGGTGAGAGTGTTGGCGAGGACAAGGCTGCAGATCACTGTGTTATGCTGATTGAGTTAGAATAGCAGACTGGATGGTGGTGCTTGGAATCATTGTCCTTCCTCTGTTAACCATGGTAACAGTTCAGTTGATGTAAAGAAGACTTCAGGCTTCAGGGCGCCTAATAAAGTACAGCAAGCACCAAGACTCCTAAAGTTAATTCAGCTGCGTGATCAGGGCACCACCAGTGCAAAGCTTGCTCAGGAATGGCAGCAGGCAGGTATGAGTGCATCTGCAGGCACAGTGAGGCAAAGACGTTTGGAGGATGACCTGGTGTCAAGAAGAGCAGCGAAGAACTTCACTTCTCTCCAGAAAAAACATCAAATAGAGACTGATATTTTGCAGAGGGTACAGGGATTGGACTCCTGAGGCCTGGGATAAAGTTATTTTCTCCAGTGAATACTTTCCAATTGTTTGGAGCATTTGGAAAAAAGATTGTCCTGAGAAGAAAAGGTAAGCACTATCATCAGTCCTGTGTTGTGCCAAGGGTTAAGCATCCTGAGATCATTCATGTGTTAGGTTGCTTTTCAGCCAAGGGAATGGGCTCAATCACAATTTTGCCTAAGAACACAGCCATGAATAAAGAATGGTACAAAAACATCCTCCAAGAGCAACTTCTTCAGACCACCCAAGAGCAGTTTGGTGAAGAACAATGCCTTTTTTAGCATGACTGAGCACCATGCTATAAGTGATAACTTAAATGCTTGGGGATCAAAACATTAAAATTTTGGGTCCGTAGCCAGGAAACTCCCCAGACCTTAACGCCATTGTGAACTTGTGGTCAATCCTTAAAAGGCACGTGGACAAACAAAAACCCACAAATTTTGACAAACTTCAAGCATTGATTAAGCAAGAATGGGCTGCCATCCGTCAGAATTTTGCCTAGAGGTTGATTGACAGCATGTCAGGGCAAATTGCACTTTATTGTTTACAATTTAAGACTGTAGTCCATCTAATTTAGTGCATCATTTGTTCACCCTGTTTTACCCTGTTCATGAAAGATCTTGACACCTACAGGACCACCAGTGAGTCTAGGTACAAAATTGGTATATCTAATGAACTGGTTTGGGGGGTGTATATTAGAGCTGTGATGATTACACGATTAAAAAAGTTATCATTTAAAATCTATTTTCTTTAAACAATAGACAGCAAGTACACAAGCTGAACATTATGAACACCACTGAAAGAGAGGAAACAGCACACCAGCAGGATGTCACATACTGTATGTGCGTTGAGGTTAAGAATTTCATAAAGTAAAATTAAATATACTGTTATTTATTTCCAATATTAAATTACTTGGTGAATCATCAAAATAATCATCAAAATAATCTGTAACATTTTGATGCACTGTTGCAGTATCACCACGGGATGTTGTTCCCTTCCCAGTCGAGTAAAATTCCACTGTCTTTCTCAGTGAGGCAGGAGATCACTTTAAGCATGCCTCTTACACTGTCCACTGGCAGAATGGGTGCCTAGGTGTAAAATTTATAATAAAATAATATTAGAAATGCAATGGCTGTATCTATCTGTGAAGCCATATGAGTGCATTAACAAATGAATCCACTCTAACCTTCAATTTACATGAAATACATAGATGAAAAGAATAGATTTGTTCTGTTCAGCTTGTCTAATTACTTACCGCTTGTCCCCCCATGTCAGTTTTAACCCAGCCAGGGTGAATGGCCATAACTAGAATTCCGTCTTTTCGAAATTCCTCAGCCAAACATCTAGTCAGCATATTGAGTGCAGCCTTAAATAAGAGAGTAAATTAACATGCTTTACACACACACACACACACACAAAGCCTTGGCTAATAGTGATATGGTCTATATAAGTTTGGCCTGGATTCTCTAGCCAATTGGAGTCCTTCACTAGCCAATACACCTCAAATTAGTAACTAGTGCTGAAATAAAGGATAATAAAGGATGTGGAGAAATATGTAACTGCCTGACAGTAGCATTTTCCCAAATTTTTTAAATTAATAAATGAACGAATCCATCATGCTTTAGATCCGCTAGAAGTGTCATTGGGGTATTCAGTGAGGAAGACTCAACCCAATTCAGACTTAGTAACGATTTACTAAAGGAGGAGCTCACCTTGCTTATCCGGTAAGCATACATTGGGGCCATGGCAAAGGTCTCAGGACACTTTTGAATTGAAGAGAACATTGTGGAGACATTGATGACAGCTGCTCGTCTGCAAGACATGCCTGTCTGATGAGTGGACTCTGATGCTGCCTTGCGCAGATATATGAGGAACTCCTGAAGCCAACAATTATACATTGTTCAATTTTAGCAGTGTTTTAGAATGCCATTGTTTCAACAGACTATGAAGCATATTCTGTAAACACGATTATGTAACCCAGGTACAATACACCAAACCACACTCTCACTTTTGTGAGATTGACAAAGCCACACCTAAGGCTTACCGACCTTTGCAACAAGCATGGGTCCAACCACATTTGTTCTGTAAGTGTCCACCATCTCTTTCTCTCCTGTGTCAGACAGATTCATGGAGATGTTCACACCAGCATTGTTGATGATCAGATTCAAATTATTATCTTTCAGCTTGCTACCCACTGTCTTAGCAGCCTGGGAAATGCTCACCTGGCTTGTAGTGTCTGTAGAGACATGAAAGAGAAAAGTTGACATTAGAGTATATAAGCTGTGAAAGGAAATGGAGATTTGAGGGAATTCTGGTCACAGCTATCCATCAGTTAGATCTTAAGGGGCCTTTCAGCTCCATAACACATTCACAGCCTACATATTATAGTTGCTGAACTTGGCCCTGAAGTAACAATCCTACTTTAACATGCTTTAACATTGTAGAAGGGGTTTGTTAATTAACTGATTGATTCAATCAAGTGAGTTAGGAGCAAGGAAATTTGTTTAGAAATAGAAATAATTGTCTTAAATTCCACAAAACAAATTAAAAAGAGATCTTTTAATTGGATCCAATTTCAAATACAGTTAAATAATTCATACATTCTAGATAACACTGAAAATGCTTAAGACATTTCTCTTGAACAAAGCACTCCCACATATCTCTTCTCGAGATTTAGTACAGATCTTAGTAAAGCCATTGTGCTTAGATTTACATAAAAAATAATGCTAATTCTCACAAGAATTTAGGATTATTCAGCATATTCATTAATAAGTCTTTTGAGCCATCAAATCTTTTTACCATATTTTCTTCCAAATTTAGTCCAGTTTTATCCAGAAGCTAGGTCTCCACCAGTCATACAAAACTGCCAACAATGGGAGGGTGAAGACCAGAACATGCTTCTTCTGAGATACATGACGCATAACTGCTCCCAGCCCAGCATCATTGGACAAGACTCTTTATTCTTGATGGTGAAAACTAACTGCCTTTTATGTTACATCAACTAACAGATGCCCACACTGGCTAGGACTGTGCTGAGCGATGAGGGAGAGGGAGAGTCATCTTACCCAGAGAGAGAAAAAAAGCTATTTGGAGTTCCAACCATGGATGGCTATGCTTATACAAGTGTGCCACTCAATATTTGAGAAGTCTACCTTAGATATTCCTGGCTCCACTCATGTGAAAGTGTACAGCTTTGCCACCAGTAGATGTAATTTATGTTAACATGGAAGGGAATGCTAAAGGTGATATTCCAGTTCCTTACCAAGTTGAATGATAGTGATCACATCCTTGTGCTTCTGTGCCAACTCTCTGAGCTCCTGTATAAGAGACAGTAGTTAATGAGGTGCAGTAAAACCTGCATCAACACCTCCACTCATCTTAATCTTTTTACATTAAAGTAATTGTAGTTCTGCAGTTACGCAAAAAAAAAAACACACTCTCTGTCTCTCTTCCTCTCTCTTCCTCTCTCTATTCATATCTCTCTCTCTCTCTCTCTCTCTCTCTCTCTCTCTCTCTCTCTCTCTCTTTGTCACTCTCTCACCTGTGCTCTGGGTCCTGCTGGATCTCTGCACCCAGCAAAAATAAGTTCTGGGCATGATGGCAACTCGACCAACTGACGCACCAGCTCCAGTCCAATACCACGATTTGAGCCAGTCACCAGAACACTGTCACAGATCCTGGAGCACATCCTCAGTCTTCAGTGCCAGCTTCAGTTTGCATACCAGCTCCTTATATGTCGACTGTAAGTACAGTGTGTAGGTGTTTGTGTGGCTGAGTACTAGCACGCCCTCTCATCTGCTTCAGTTAATTTTTACAGGACACCACACCTTAGTATCTCACAGCCACACCGAAAGATTTCAAGCATTTTAAAAATGCTTTCCTTTTGTTAGCACAACAACATTTTAATGTGTCTGCAATATTACATGAATCACCTTCTTGCATCTAAAATATACTCCACTAATCAGTAACTCACAGAGGTTTAAGTACAGATTATTTACTGGAAAAGTTTGGACATGTAAAATACAATAAAAACAAAAGACTAAAAACAAGAACTGAAAAGAATTGAGGTGTTTTACCATCTAAAGTGCGTATTGTGAAAAGATTCAGGGAAACCGGAAAAATCTCAGTCCCTGTAGAGCAAGGCCAGAAACCACTGCTGAATGTACATAATCTGGAACCCTAAGAAGCCACATGAACTGATAAGTTCTTAAGAAAACCCCTGGCACTTAATACAGTCCACTGCATCAAAACATTTACAGTTTCTTTTTCACTTTCACGCAATTTCCTCATCAGAAAAATCATTCTCAGCTCTCAAAACATGCATTCATGCATTTCACCTAACACTAAATCACCTGTGCAGAAGCTACTAAAACAATCAAAATCTGTGCATGTGTCAGAGCATAAAACATCACGTCACTTCAACACTGTGAAAATGAATAAAACACTTTCACCATTGCATCAAGACTTAGCGAATGTTTAAATCTTTTAATTAAATCCATACTCAAAACTAATGTAGAGGAAAAAGCAAAATAGGATGTAATGTGAAACATTTGTAAATCTACAGAAAATAATAAATAATACTGTAACTGTGAAAGCATGGAACAGAAATTATACACATAAATATGGAATTGAACATTGTACATTCACTGTAGTACACCATGTGACAGTGTACAAAAAATTTATAAAGATAAGTATAGATGGACAAACCTGCTCTAAACCAGGGGACATCACAGATGTGCAGTGAAATCCCTCAAGGGGCATTCAGTTTCTCTTCTGTGTTAGGCCACATCATTGTGTTTACATCACACCTGATATTTTCTCTTCTGAGCAGGAAAAATCTTTTGGCCTGCTGCAGCTAGGCCCGACAACCCTTAGGTATGATGTCCCAACAGCCAGCATCCATTGCCTCAAGTTATGACTCCAGTAATGGGCCTGCGATCATCCACCTTCCGCCTTCAGGCAGAGAAGAATTCCTTAGCAGGGTTAAGGAATGGTGAATAATGCAGCAGGAACACCATCATCATTTGTTGGTGGGTTTTAAAACATTTCCTCACATGGTTTGAATGGTGATACTGTCCCAAATCACAACATAGCATGGCATGTTGGCCCTCACAGTCCCCCTTGCATTTTCTGAAATAAAAGCATTGTAGAGCCCATCCAAAAACTGAAGAAACTGGTCAGTGTGGCAGGGCCCAGTGGTGGTTGCATCATGAATGACTTCATGTTCAGTAATACCAGCACACATTGTGATATTGCCCCCCTTCCTGGCCTGGGACATCTACTGTGGCCCTCTGACCTGTTATGTTCCTGCCATGTAGCCTTACTTTGTTTTGGTTAAATCTTGCTTCATCTACAAACACCATAATATGCTGGGTCTCACTGGCCTCCAACTCAAGTATCCTGTGTAAAATAGAAACACAAACATATGTAATGTTCATAAATACTATAAATAAGAATGAGCAAAAGAGAGCAAGAGTGATGATTGTTGAACATTAAATCTTGAAATCTTGAGAAATATGCATTTCCTTAACTGCTGTCTTATTTTTCCTCTCAAATGGAACCTTGTACAGCTCTTTTGTCAAAACAGCATGCTTTTTCAGCACTCTGTCAATGGTGGAGACACTCACAGAGAAAATGTTTTTAACAATGCCATTGTCCTCCATAATGTTATGCTGCATTTCGTTTAGTCTAATGGCATTATTTTCCCTCACCATATCCACAACTGCCATCTGCTGCTCATGTGACAGAAGTGGGCCTCTCCCACCAGAATGAGGCAGTGGTTTTATTCTGACAACACAAATGCCCACATCAACTGATATCCAGGGCATGATTGATGACATGATCTACAACTGTTACCCATATTTCTACAGAGACCCTCTGATACCCTTTGCCCTCTCCTCCCTCTTGCCATTCCAACACAATGCCCTCTCATGTCTTCCTGCTCCCTTTTTAGCACTATGCACTGAGTGGAACCTGGGCATCTATTTATGCTTGTGTGAATGCAGTTTAGTGGCATGACATGCACCTGTGATATACGATTGTGCACATGTATTTCTCTTTGTTTCAACTGATTCTTATCTGAGAACATGTAATTCCATTTGTATTCAATTAAAGACCAATTTTATTGTTACCACAGGCAATGTGTGATTGGCCTTATTCTTTGCTAAATACCTGAAAGAAGTTTTGATTGATGACACTTATGCATTGCATGAGAGTATCAAAGTGAGTAAGAGACCTGCAACTCTCAGTGATGAATGTACAACCTGTTTTGATGAATGTCAGAAATGCATCAACACCATGACAAAGTGTCTGTTGAAAGTGAAATTTGTGTGAATACAATGACAGTTTGCACAAACACAATGGGAAATGCTAATTTGTGTGGAAGAATGTGTTACTGTTTTGAGAGCTGCATTAAGAGTGATGAGAATGATGTTTCTGATGAGGAAATTGCATGAAAGTGACTGAGAAACTGTAAAAAGATTTTTATTTAACATTGATTCATGTAGCAAGTCACTGCTTTTCTATCAATTTTAAAGCAAGTGAGTGAGTGAGTGAGTGAGTGAATATGAGTAAGATGATGAATGGGTGAGTGAAAGAAAGAGACAGGGACTGAAATAGATAGCAGACGAGTGAATGTAAATGAATAAGCGAGAGATGTGTGAGTAAGATAAGAGATATAGAAGTAAATCAAATTTTAAAAAATTAAAAGAGTAAATCAAATCAAGGGGTGCACAAAAATCATATTTTCTTTTACAATCTATGCTATTTTTCAATATTCGTATCTTATGTAAACAGGCACACATATATGAAAATATAAAAGTTTTATTATTATAAAAGTTTGTAAAAATATATTTATATATTGGGTGCAAATGTCATGTTGTACAGTATGAACAGGTGAAAATGGTCATGTAATAAAAACAATTACAAAACAATAGTATGTTAATTATTAAGAAAAGTATTTTCTCAAATACCACCTTAACAAAAACAGATTTTTTGTGCCTTATGCGTCTCATCAAACGGCACCCGTTTCATAGAGTGACCCTGTTACTGATCATGGATTGTGTTTCCTTTATTGATTGTACTTTTTATTTTAGTGAGTAAATATTCTAAAATAGTTCTCTTTTTGTTTTGCGGAAAACACCCTTTAAAATGCAATATGCATTTGCTTAATGAGCCTATCTCTGTATTCTGAATGGGCATGCCCACTACCTGTATTCTGTTCTGACACAGCATTTTATAGCTCATTTAATTCTGATACAGCTTACACAGATATTAACGAAATTTAATGTAAATATTGTGAATTTTTCTCCCATTATTGATCGTTTATTGATGCGCACACAAACGCATACACAGGAAGGCTTTTGGGTTGTTGAACACTATGTCCACTAGATGGCAGAATTTTGTCAACTGTGAATTCATCGCCGCTCTTCTCCACGTGAACGTTCTCTTTGAAATCTTCAAACACACACACACACACACACACACACACACACACACACACACACACACAGAGAGAGAGAGAGAGAGTTTGTTTATATACTGACTCAAGTTTAAATTAACAGGGATATCAAAACAAGACGTTGAGGAAAAAGTGCCTGATTAGATGAATCCAGGTCTCTGTCACGTATGGAAAGATATAATTTGCCACAGGCAACATGGATTGAAGAAGTCTAAATCTAAGGTTCATCTTGTAATAGCTACATGTTATTCATTCCAAGATGGACACTTCCAGCATGATCATGCATGACGTCATAAGGTCTCGTCAATGAATAGTTTTATTGCCTCACTGCTGCATGGTCCACGGTCCACAGATCTCAAACCTGTCAGCACTGAGGTAGAAGCAGCTGTTTTTTGGGAAAAAAAATGCAGTCTATTAGTTATTAGAAAACTGCATAACACAATCACATTTGCAAGAGATAACACTCCTGCACATTGTATAGAATTCAATCCCAGTTCAGTGATAAAAGAAAGAAGGTAGAAAGGGTTGGCTGTGTTCTTAAATATACTACTTTTTGCATGACCCCAAGCAATGGCAACTTCTTATTTAAGAACTATGGGCAAATTTGTTTTTAACATTAATATATAGAACAATCTAACATGATACATTTGAAATATAGTATATTGTAATAATAGAATTTCTCAGCCTACAGACAAGGAGCTACATTCATGGAGACCGTGGATGCAGACTTCTTGTGTGCTGATCTGTGTTTATACAGTCAGAATCAAGAGAACACAAAACTGATCCTGAATCAGCACTCTCTTTGAGGACCATCACATTTAATGATGCATCTGAGAATGCGGAAGAACTGATCAGGTTTTAGATGTTTCCAGGTTTCTCAAACTTTCAGAGAAGAAGTGCAGATCTAATATCAGTTTCTTTCAAATGAACATGCTTATAACTAAGGTGTTTTGTACATATGCACCCTGAACACACTGTAAATATACCATTTATAACATTTGTTCACCATTCACTATTTGTTTCAAGTCAGTTCACTCTATTGAAGCAGTCCATGTTTTAAGCCCACCCACTTGTGGATCCCTGATAACCACCATTCATAAGACAGCATTGCTGTCATGGCAACCCAACCCCTGTGTACATGCTAAATTTTGCATCAAAAGACAGTCTGTGACCAGTTATTCATGGCCTGTGCCATTTTGCAGGTGTCTTTGACCCAGAATTGTCTGATCACTCTTGTAAAATGTGTAGGAGAGCTGAGGGCAGAGGGAAAACTCAAGGGCAGTTGCACCATGTCGTGGATTCTTTTTGGGTTGTTTTCTTAAAGCTTTATGCCTGAGGAATGTGAGGTAGGCAGCTGATTGGTTGACAAGCCTGCGGGTCGAGTCTGGTAACTTGCTGAGCAGACGTGGGAGGGCGGAGGGAATGTGGCGCCCTCGGATGCACCGACCGCTCTGACAGCATTGCTCGCATACATACATATACACATGCTCACACAGCCCAGTTCAGGAATCTTCTGGAACATTCCACATCACATCCATCATGACCTGCACAGGGTTCTGTCCAAACCCCCCCACCCCCACCCCCCCCACACACACACACCAGGGTGGGTTTTTTTTCATCCACTGCTGGCTTTTGCTGCACTGACTGTCCTTGTTCCAAAGTGTAGTAAAAATATCACAGCCCCTGTACCCTTGTTTCTCATGAAACATTCATGGAGCTCACTCTGCAGCAACTATGCCATTTCACTCATCTACATTATATAACCCCTTTACTCCTCTCATACATAGATTGAGTGGGCTAAAGACATCCTGCCAACATCTGCCTTCAAGATGTTAGGAGCGGTGCCACTTTATGTAACTTCTGAAGTTACCCTGTTAAGACATTTGCTTGCGTCAGTCTTACACATTAATTCTAGACAACACTCCCTGGAGTGTCCTCAATCTTAGCAAGGACAGTGGTCTATGGGACATGGTACTCTGGGATCAAACAAAGTAATATCTGGTCCTGACCTTTTTGTTTCCCAGTTAAACACAAACCCATGTTTAAATCCGTGCCTTGCTTTCTCTGTGATTCTGTCAATCTTTCAGTCAGTAGAAAAAAGGACTGATGTTCCTCCACAGCGGCGGTTCTTTTAAAGGGGCGATGTATTGCCTGGAAATCTTAAAAACTTTATTATTGCGTCCTGAGCCAATATGAAGTTTATTTGGTTAAATGTTTTTTTCCTGGTTTTACTCTTTTTTCTTTATTATTATTTTTTTTTCATTTGTATTATTTTTAGAATATATTTTTATTTCATTTTATTGTTCTTTTGTCATTGAATTCATACGGTCTTTATGCATTTAAGTCTGCATCTTTTATATATGTATACTGGTCAGTCATAACATGTACACCGCTGACATGAAAATGTAGTTATTTTATTACAATGGCACCTGTCAGAGCGGTGAGATATATTAGGAAGCAAGTGCAAAGTCAGTTCTTGAAGTTGATGTGCTGGAAGAAAGAAAAATGGGCAAGCAGAAGGATTTCATCCACTTTGCCTAAGGCCTTATTGTGATGGCTAAACGACTGATTCAGAGCATCTCCAAAATGACAGGTCTTGTGGAGTGTTCCAGGTATGCAGTAGGTAGAAGTGATCCAAGGAAAGACAACTGGGTAAATTGATGACAGGGTCACGATTACCCAGGGTTCACTGATGCCTACTCATCAGTAGTAATTTTGACCTTCTCAATATTAGGCAGGTGTGTATGTGCGTGTGTATACATGCTTTTTTCTATGTACATTTATTTTTACTTATTTTTCAGTTGCACTTTTAAAGTAGGCTTCTGCCAGTTGTTTTTTGCTTATAAATAACTGTCTATGGATCTGAGGGTAGCACTTAAAAGCAAAATAGTGAGTCAAGGGGGAAGCTCTGTTTCTGCTTTGCTATATTCTATAAAAATAGAAAACACACATGAACTGTTCCCCCGTAAACAAAATGCCACACACACACCACCCCCCACACCAAGAATTATTATTGCACAAATTTTTATTAAATTATTTATAAATTAAAAAATTATTTCATGATAAATCTTGTTTCATGTTGTCTCTGTTGATCTTGTATTTGCACTCTATATGGTCCTTTCCACACTTGTGTAGCCTAATGTTTTGTGCTGCACCATGCTGGCTGAAATGACACATGCCTATGAGCCTTAAATGAATAGGATGTAGCTGGTATATATTATGATTCAGTAGAGCAATCACTCAGAGAAGAACAGTCAACCCTAAAGACTTTAATGTACTATGTGGAATATCTGGTTATGGTATAGCAGACCTCGTGTTTTGCTTGCATCTTACAACATGCCACGAATACAAACACCTGAAACCACTTCAAATTATTCAGTAATGAAAAGCAGTCTGTTGCTTGTAACCTGATTCTGGCGAGCTAAAAGGCTGGGCTAACAAGAAAGTGGGAGGTGATGTTGTGCTTGATGGTGAGATAAAGCAAGACCATTGAGAACATTTGTGAAGACTTTCATTTGAATATTTTGAATAGGTATGACTTTGCATAGTTTCCGATCCACCCATACCAACAATGACTGCAATTTCATCCACCTTTAGATCCAACCCAGGTAGCTGCTGGTCTACAGAAGCTTATAGAAGTATTAACATCAAAGCAGGTCAATGCACAATCAGTGATGACAACAATAGAAGAGAGTTAAGATACACATGAGGAGAATACCTACACTATCACAGAGCCAACAAAGTGCAGCTGTGAGGCTCTAGTTGCATACTATGTGATAGTGTGCTTGAGAGTATAGACCTGACAAGGCAGAGAGCCTTCATTTTTAACTAGAAAACCTGATAGACACTTTTAGAACATATATAATAATATAAAAAATATTGTAGTAACCTATTTACAGCAACAAAAACTATGCATTTCAGTCATTGAGTCATTTGTGATACTGGTGAGTCATTCCAGTCATTTTTAGTTAATGATATCATGACAAACTTTCTAACAAGAATTTCATTTTCTTGTAATGATGATTTGGTGAGGTTGTGTACAATTCAAGGTTTCATAGTCACATTCTCTTTTTAGTGATCGTGTGCCTGAGCCAGCAGGGTGCGGTAGCAACAGAGCACAACGTATCTTATCTGCTTTTCTTCTAAGCAGACCTCTTTCGAATAGTTCACATTCTTAGACCTCTGCAGCTGGAAACTGTGTCTCTCTCTTACTGGCAAGCGCTGATTTAACATGGCATGGCGCTACACCTAATAGACATGTTAATGGAAAAACTCATACTCAAAAGCAAAACACTGGCAGTAGTAGTGATGGAAAAGTATACCCATATGTGTCTTTAGGCATTTACCAGTAACCTCATGAGTAAACTTTTACAAGAAATAAAAAGAAATTGTCAACAAATCCTTTAAATTGACTTTAAAAAAAACTTTGGCTAATTTGAACAAGACATTATCGCAAGTCAAAGCCTAATGCACATTTCCAGCTGATTTTGCTAACTGCATTAGTCGTCACATTTAGCTCAAAGCAAAAAAAAAAAAAAAAAAGAGAAGTAAGATGGAATTTCTCTTTTAATTACAGCTCAGGCTCCTTAACACGGTTCACTGAGAAATATCCGGTTTGACAGGTGAAATTGTTTATGGATGAGTGTACTGAGGAGTGAGGTAATTAGCCTCCTCGCATGGCCATACAACCTTTTCCTGCTGGCTGAGATCAGATAAAAACTATGAAACACTGTAGGATGAACAGGTGAGTCAGACAAAAGAACAACAAGTGATTACAGCAAGGACATGGCTGACAGACCTGTAATAATAAAATGAATACTCATAACAACTCATGCACTTTTGACCTCCTCAGCTAAATCAATTTTAGCTGTAATGTGTGATAAAGAAGAAAGGGTGCTTTAAGTTTTTTGAGTCTTTTGCAGGAAGTTCCTGGGCCTGGAGCCAGTGGAGTGTGGATCAAAGCACCGGTATGGCCTTTTTTCATCAACATCTAGCATAGGTGCTCCACTGTTCTGCCCACCTCATTTCCCTTTGAATCATAACTTCTCTCTTCACCTAAATATAACTCCTTTCTGATTTCTGGATCACAACTCCCCTCTCTCCTCTGGTTTATATCTCCCCTCTCTCCTCTGGATCATAGCTCAACCCTCTCCTCTGGTTCATATCTCCCCTCTCTCCTCTGAATCATAACTCCCCTACTCTTCTTTGGTTTATATCTCCCCTCTCTCCTCTGAATCATATCTCCCCTCTCTCCTCTGGATCATAGCTCCCCTCTCTCCTCTGGTTCATATCTCCCCTCTCTCCTCTGAATCATAACTCCCCTCTCTTCTCTGGTTTATATCTCCCCTCTCTCCTCTGAATCATATCTCCCCTCTCTCCTCTGGTTCATATCTTAACTTTCTCCTCTGGTTAATATCTTCCCTCTCTCCTCTGGTTCATATCTTCCCTTTCTCCTCTGGTTAATATCTCCCCTTTCTCCTCTGGATCATATCTCCCCACTCTCTTCAGGATCATATCTCCCCACTCTCCTTTGAAGCATATCTCCCCTCTCTCCTCTTGTTCATATCTCCTCACTCTCCTCTGGTCCATATCTCCCCACTATCCTCTGGAGCATATCTCCCCTCTCTCCTCTGGTCCATATCTCTCCTTTTTCTTCAGGATCATATCCCCTCACTCTCCTCTGGTCCATGTCTCCCCACTCTCCTCTGGAGCATATCTCCCCTCTCTCCTCTGGATCATATCTCCCCTCTCTCCTCTGGTTTATATCTCCCCTCTGTCCCCTGGATTATATCTCCCATGTCTTATCTGGTTTATATCTCTTCTCTCTCCTCTGGTCCATATCTCTCCTTTTTTTTCAGGATCATATCTCCCCACTCTCCTCTGGATCAATATATCCCCTCTCTCCTCTGTTCCCTGGATTATATCTCCCATTTCTTATCTGGTTTATATCTCTCCTCCATCCTCTGGTCCATATCTCTCCTTTTTCTTCAGGATCATATCTCCCCACTCTCCTCTGGTCCATATCTCCCCTTTCTCCTCTGGATCATATCTCCCCACTCTCCTCTGGATCATATCTCCCCTCTCTTCTCTGGATCATATCTCCCCTCTCTCCTATGGATCATATCTCCACTCTTTCCTCTGGATCATATCAGCACTCTCTTCTCTGGTTTATATCTCTTCTCTCTTCTCTGGTCCATATCTCACCTTTTTCTTCAGGATCATATCTCCCCATTCTCCTCTGGTCCATATCTCTCCTTTTTCTTCTGTATCATATCTCCCCTCTCTCCTCTGGATCACATCTCCCCTTTCTCCTCTGGATCATATCTCCCCCCTCTTCTCTGGTTTATATCTCCTCCCTCTTCTCTGTCCATATCTCTCCTTTTCCTCTGGATCATATCTTTATAAAAACTTGATTTGGATTAGATTAAGTAGATTAAATCTAGATTAGACTAGATTTTTTGCTAATAAAACTATGCAAAATCTGGACAAGATTCTCAATGACCCAAGGCAAAAACAAGCTCACATTCAGAAAAGTGGCATTGTGAAATCCTGGTTTACAGGATGGTCTGTACAGTTTACAGTCAATTACATATAAACTAGGTAGGTAAATGGGTTAGGGACCAGCCCATATGATCCCAGGTTCAAGTCCTTGCCCACATACCATCCAGCTACACTGCTCCCCAGGCAATGCTGATAGCTGCCCACTGCTCTACATGTTGGTTGGGTTAAATGCAGCGGTCACGTTTCCTAAACGTTTCACGTTTTCTAAATCTGAATATAAATTTGAATCATTAAAGGTCTTTAGTGCTTTTCTGATGCTGAATACTGAATAAGGTAAACATTATTGGAAATCTTCCAGTAAATCCCTTTGTTATGAATATAAAAATGTTCAAAAAGAAAAAAATATTATTTTCTAATGAATAACTAATGTCCACAATAAAGCAACACATTAAATTTAATCTCTATTACATTTTTACGCAATAAAGATTTCAGTCTTGTGTTAATCATAACTACAGTGATAAAACAAATTAAGAAATGTTTTCTCTTTATTCAGCACAAAAAAACTCTCTTGCAATCTGATGATGTGTTTTTATGATTAACAGTTTATGAGATAATGACATGTACATGTCGAGCACATTAACACATACATAATACAGCAGCAACAGCACAGAGCCCGGAGGCACAGACCGTTCTGGAGTGACGTTTCTAGAATGGGCGTGACCCCCTCGTGGGCGTATCTTTGTGTTGGGCGGGACGGCGTGGGTGCTGACGTCATTGTTATTGAAGGCAGGATGTGTCCCGCCCACTCCGAGAGCAGCAGCCTCTAACGGTAGAAGTCGCGCTACCCGCCAGTACTGCGGATCGAACGGAGCTGCGCGCGCCGCCGCTCCCAGCCACACATCCATGCTGCTAATATAGTGCTGCTGCTGCTGAGAGCCGGAGCCAAGGCGCCCAGGTACTGACGCCTGTAGAGGAAAGCCGTGACGGGAATACACACACACACACATTCACATACACACACCATGTCGAGGAATCAGAGGACGCCGCTGAAGAGCACGGACAGCGTGGTGGAGGTGAAGAGCAAAGTAAGTGCGTCTTATACGTGGCGGGTTTGTAAACGCCCGCGCGTTGGCGGTGTGTGTTTGTGTGTAGGCGTGTGTCAGGTGTGAGACGCGAGCGATTGGCTCGAGATGAAGTTATGCTGGGGCTCGGATAGAGCGCAATTCTGGTGCAGTGTGTGTGTGTGTGTGTGCGTGTGTGTGTGTATATGTGTGTTCGACGCTCTGGACGTGCGCAGTGAAGCGACCGGGCCCAAGTGATCAATTATGCATGTCGGACACCGTACAGCAGCGGTGCAGTAAAAATATCAACCATCCATCTTCTGCACACCTGTCCTCAGACGACTGCCTTCATATGATGGGGCAGAGCTGTAGCACAGCATCCGCGACCCCTGGATATATGTCTGCTCCGTAGTATAGACTCCACTGTAAAACTGAGGCTTTTATTATAGTGTTAAATTATAAAAGCCGTGTATTATAGTAACAGCCTGCATTTCCCTTTTCAGTTGCAGCTGGATGTGAACGAAGAGCATGTGTTCAGTCATAGTGTCTATGACCAGCACCTTGAAACACCCCAGTGATCATCTCATGTAAACAAACCCAAGCTGTTGTTGAGTGGTCACATGACCCCCCCCCTCCCCCGCCAGAATCCGTATTATAAGTTATTCATTTAATATTCCAGTGGTGAGGAGGGGGCGGTCATGTCTCTCTACATTGAATAAGATTGGATTCAGAATGTGAAGATGCTCATTTCTGACCTTTCATTATTCAAATTTCAGGCATGCTGCTGGGCCACACACATTATCTCCATAATGTTTTATACATGTTTTATTCAGTGTTTTATGTTTACCTCAAGTATGTCAAGCAAAGCAGCAGCAGCAGCAGGCGGATTGGCTGTGGTGTGTGGCTCTCCCTGCTGAAGGAATGCTAGAGAAACATGCTGTGGCAATGTGTATAAGCTAAGAATAAAAGAATGGGGGAAAATGACCTTTCTTGTTCTTTTCTTGAATCACATGAAATTAGAGGCCTTGTTTTATTCGGAACCACTTCACTTAAGGGAGGTATAGAGTCGGATGTGGGAAGACTGCCGGGCCTGAGTTTCGATCATTGTGTGAGGGCAGTAAATTGTAGGGTGGCAGGCCTTGGTGCTTTTTTTTGGCCGTAAATTTCAGAATCAGTTTATTTGGCCAAGTATGTTTGCACACACAAGGAATTTGTTTCCGGCCAATGGTGTTTCTCTAGTATTTAACAAACAAACAAACAAACTGTACAATATGAAACATAGTAGATACTATACAAACTTAAGGTGCATTTGACACAATGTACGATATACTCTATTGTACACAGGATGCTGTATACACAATATACATTATCCTTGTGTGGTCCAGTACATGTGGTACGATGTGCCATGTGGGTGCGGTTGTAGTGCAGCTTGTAGACATTTTTGTATGTGTTTATACCGTATAAAATAAATAGTGCAATATACAGTATGCGTACAATATACAGAGTAAGTCTTTACAGTGAGCTGTAAAGTGAGCTTTTTTGGTGATTTGTGGTGTCTTGGCCTTTTTTTGGTCAAAGAAAGACAGTGATACCACTAATCCTTTCTGCTCTCCTCTGCTAGCCCTCTTTCCTTCAACTTGCTCATGACAGAAGAATCTTTAGGGAAATCTAGGTGTGATGATTTCATGTATGAAGAGTGTCAGTTCTTTGTGAGTCAAACTCCACGTTAAATGCCAGTCCAGTTTGTGTCGGCTTGGGTGATACACCACACTAACACCTCCCTGTTTCATTTCATGAGTCACGACAGGAGCTTTATTTAGGATCTCCTCACGCAGAATGTGAATCTGTGCAACTTTTGATGAACCCAATAGGCTTGGCACTCTTTTGTAAGGGCCTGATGGTGGAATGCTACTTAGGAATGATCTTGGCATGGATTGACTCGTCTGGTTCATGTTTGATTAGCTTTTTGGCATGTTGTATGAGCTGCTTTGTGGCTCTGAGGAAAAAACACTATAGGCAGTAATGAGATAAGGCAGGTTTTTAGGCTCTTGCTCTATGTTTACCACTGAATGGTATCAGGCTGACTAAATGCCTCTAAAAGTTAATACTACAGGTTACATTATTACTCACATTTTGTCTGGGTTATTAGTAATGGACCACGGAACAGAAAAATAAAAAAATGTATTAATGCAATATCTTTATTTTATCCTTGAGTAAATTAGCTCTATAATGTTCATTCATTTTCTCTTGCTATTAATAATATGAATGAAGGGCAGAGAGACTGAGTGTGTGAGCCAGACAGGACTAAAATAAATCAATTGGAAATACATCAAAGCGGTTATCAAAGACAGCCAATGTGAATTTGTTTATCTAAGTCTGTTACCAAAAAAAGGAATGGCAGAGACACTCACTTCCTATAAAATAGCTTCCCACTAACTCTGATAGTGTTACAATATTGGTTAACTGTGGCCTCGGTATGAGAATGGCACATATAAAGAAACCACATTTGAAGACGTGAAACCCCTTTAAAGTCATTGTTTGGTGAAAACCGAATATACACAGTTTTTCCACTTACTCCAGCTGTAGTCAAATGGACAAAGCATACTTGATGTCCATACTATAGTTCTTTGGTTTAGAACCATAGCTGTGAGGCTGATGTTATGAATAAAACTAGTAAGTAGTCACCCAAAACATTTCCATAAAAATACGACTCCAGAATGTTTCTCAAACCACATCAAGCTCTACATTGAAGTGGTGCAGACTTGTCGATGTGGTTAAGGGCACAGTATGACTTAAACATACTGTTTAAAGTAAAACATGAACAAAATATCAGTGGGTAGCTCAACACTGCAGGCAGACCTTTTAGACACCAGGGTCTGCATTTATGTACTGCCTCAGGAGAGCAGATCCACAATCATGTTGTTTATTGGTGTCATCACAACTAGGGAGAAATACTGAGGAGTCAAACTGGTGTTGTCCAAAAGTCATACTGTGTGTGAAACCACATCTGCAAGTTTGCACCAAGACCTGAATGTGGGTACAGGGAAGGTTTGGGGATGTATTTACAGAAAAGAAACTTGGGTACATATGATGGATGGGTGATCACAATATCACAATATCTCAAGATATTTTTTTAGTAATGATATAGAGAGTTTTTGAGATTTTTATATTTTTGTCCATGCAGTCTTCAGAGCAGTGCTAAAACAAACCTTGACCCAAAACAGTTAAACTCAATCCTGGCCATCAAATACTAAACCAGAGGTCTTCAAATCTAGACCTTGAATCCAGATTCCGCTCCAGATTTTGTAATCACCAGTATTTGACTGAACTGTTGATGTAAATGATTGGCCACCTAGAATCTATATCTACTGGTGATTTACAAAATACAGGACCGGAATCGGTCAAGGTCCGGATTTGAAGACTGCTGTACTAAACTCTACAATACAAAACAGAACAGGAATTTTATTCAGAAATTAAAATTCCAGTGAAAATGCAAACTCCATCACTTACATAACCTTACCTCTAGAAAAACAAACAGAAATGTTGTAAAAAACATTTAAATCATATAAATGTGTGAGATGGTGAGAATGTGAACACGTAATCCGCAATACTCCCATATCAGGATATGACAAATTCTCATCATGTGGCAGTATGGTGCTGATATATCATGGACGATATGCTATAGCACAGCCCTGGTGACCATTAATTCCACATTGTGACCATATTGTTTCTTAGCAAAGTTGACCTAAATAGACATCAAACATGTTTTAGGTGATCAGCTACATGTAGAGTAAGAAGAAAGCATATGAATTAGATTTGCCAAACCATTCCTTTATAAAGCTTCAGTAGCATCGTGGCACCTGCCTGTCCCTGCCTCTCTTCGGTACTCAAAGCTGTCTCCAAGTCTTTTATGTTTGAGGAAGTCCCGGCTGCTGCTGGGATGACTCACTGTAAAACCAGCACTTACACAGTACCTGCTTGATGTGTTTGCCCAGTATAAGTGTCCCTGAGACAAATTCCTTATGTGCTTGGTGTATGTGTGTTTTTGTATGTGTGCAAGCTGGTTATTTGTGCTTTTGGAGGTATTTTTGGATGCCTATTTCAGTTATTATCTATACTGGCGCCGGACTGACACTGGGTCTGTCCTTCACCATTCATCTGTCACCTCAATGGCTCTCGTAGAAGTGTAAGAACACATCAAAGGGAAAGGCAGGCGCAGGTGGCCTCGAAATTAATACAGAGAACTGCTTTCTGTGTGTGTGTGTGTGGGTGTGTGTGTGTGTGTGTGTGTGCAAGAGTGCTTGCTCATGCATTATAAGCCTTTCTGATTTCACATATCTCACTGTGGCCATCTCAGTCTGCCTAATAGAAGATAACAATAATCAGATTGACTCAGGGCCTACAAAGGAAAGACTCCAGAAAGCCTCATCTTCTAAATGGATCACATTTCTAACACATTGTAATGGAAGTCAGTCTGGAAGAAAAGCAACCCATCAGGGTGCACTAAAGCTAACATAGCTACATTTTCATGAGCAGACAGTCGAGTTTCATTCACTTCTTTTTTGCTGTCATGCCTGAGTAACCTGTACGTGCTTGTCATTGCAGTTTGAAGCAGAGTACCGGCGCTTTGCGCTCAAGAGGAATGGTGCCGGAAGCTTTCAGGAGTTCTATCAGCTGCTACAGACCATTCATCGCATCCCCGGAGTGGATGTTCTGCTAGGTTATGCTGATATTCATGGAGACCTGTTGCCCATCAACAACGATGACAACTTCCACAAAGCACTGTCTTCCGCCAGCCCACTACTGAGGATCATCATCCAGAGGAAAGGTAAGGAATTGGACTAAGAATCCAAAAGCTTATTTTAAGGCCTGGGCTTGAAGCCTTCGATCTTGAAGTGGTGCACTTGTGGCTGTTAAAAATGCTACATTCAGATTACAGGGATGTGAAACAAAGCTAATCTTATTTTCACCCACTAAATCTAAAACAGATCTGACTTTTTTTTCCAATATGTGTGACAAAAACAAAATCTGATCTTTTCAAATCAAAATTGTCACCTTAACTTTATTTTTGGTTATTCATGTTACAATTTGTTATTTTTTTAACATCACACTTCATTGTCCATGTGCTAATTTGATATTGTTACATCAAAACATCACAAGTCCTTTGCTTGTTTTTCTTAACTTTATCACCATTTAAAAAATGACGAATGGCGAAAGGAACAATTGGAACTCTCCAAAATAACTAGAAATAAAACCATTTTAAATAATGTACATTAAAAGTTTTCGTTCTCCTGTACAATGACACTGACTAGGGCTGGGCATTTCAACATTAAGTTTCTTTGACACCATATCAAAAAAGCATTTCAACAGACCTGAAATTATATTCCATCCATTTTCATGCATAACAACAACATTAGAAAAAAAACATTTTCTCTCATAATCAGGAGATTGTAATGATCTTTTTAGGTCATTAATCCCACCAACCTCCCACTTGTCAGCAATAAACTTAGCTAATAGCCCCAATGTGGTCACAAATTACACTGCTTTCTACGCTGCTTTCAGTAACTCATTAACAAAGTATTAAATTTAGAGCAAATGTTGCCATCCTCCTGAAAACATCCGCTTCTGAATTGGGGAAAAAAGTGATGGGCTAATATATACATATGCAAACTCATATGTGCCAGTCAGTGTGAATCCTGGCCCTGCTTTCCTTTGCTGAGCTGACATTTTCTGCCATTTCTTCTATCACTTAACAATTAGCACCAATATCTTTTATTCTCAATTTGATTGTCTCTGTTTACCTCTGAAGCCTCTTTAATATATTAACCATCAGTGAGGGACATTACGCAGAGCATTAGCTTTATTTAGTTGCAGGGTTTTTAGCAGTGGCAAAGACTATGAACTTGTTAGTTTTCTTCTGATAACTGTCACATTAGATGTATTTTGTCCTATCTGCCTAAAATTGATAAGCTACACACAGCTCACAGCTTTTGCCCACATAACCTTTACTTTAACTTTGTTTGCTAGTGGGGTTTCCATCATCTACCAAATCTGCAGTAATATGCTGTGCACTCACCCAGGAGTGGTCTGGATGGGTGTGTGACGTATTTACTGTTTTCTCTTTAGCTGCATCCCAAATCACCCATTTCTATACATACTGTGTTACTGAATGTATTGTAATTTCTAATGACTGTGCACTCTTTAGGATGACTAACAAACACTTGAATCGTCAAGGTAGAAAAATCAGATCTTAGCAAAACTGCGGAGGTGAGGAATAAGGCTTGTAATGTGCACGTAGCCTTAGTGTTGTAAAGCTTTGGTGTAAAAGAGGTCATGGACACACTGAAATGCCTTTCAGTTTGCTGAAGTGCTCTGCTGGTTGGTGAAGATGTATGGGCAAAATCTGAGGGAGTCAGGTGCAGAGATGCAGCATTTTGCTGAGAAAGAGAGAGAGATGGTAAATAAGCTCCTTACTGATGTCATAACTGGTCAGCATATTGTCTCCTGATAGTGGTGATCCTTATGAGTGAGGATGATCGGTATGTTGTTTTGAGGTTGGTGGGGGAAGGGGGTGGAGTCAGTTAGAGTTTGTGCCGGTCAGACCCATCTCAGTTGCAGGGCTACATTTGGCACTGGGCCAGATCAGTGGAATGCTGATAGCTGTGCAGAGGAGAACCAGAATGCACAGTCCTCCCCCCTCTGTCTCTCTTCCCCTCTCTTTCGCGCTCTCTCTCTTCCTCTCTCTCTCTCTATTTCTCCATTACTGTGCAGGTCACGGTCAGTGGTTATGATCAAAACCAAATCTGCAGCCTAACAGCCCATAAAACGTGCCACTAATACCCTTAAGAATTTCCCCCTCTCGGTCGTCCTCTTCTGTTTCATGTTTCTGTTTATTTGTGCAGTGTCTTTGGAGATGTAAGTCAACTGTGAACAGAACCAGGCACTAACATCAGACAAGTCTGACCTCTATAATAATAAGAGCTACTGAAGAGAATAAACAAGGCTGTCCCATTAGCCTTTTTCCTGTGATAATAGTATAACCTATAACACATACCACGTCTCCTAATAAAATTGAGCAAAACGAGCTATTTCACAGTAAGTTATTGTGAATTTAGTGTACAGTGCATTCTTGCCTACTCGTAGCTCACTGTGTGGCTCTTTAGCATCAATGAGGGAGCTTTAAGATGTTGAGATTAAGCGTGTCGGGCTGAATATAGAGGCTTTTTCAGTGTCTTGGAGAGTGCTGAGAGGCTCTGCTATTTACAGCCCTTTGCTGGACTTGTGAAGGAAGCTGAAGGTTACAGTGCTCTGTGTGTGTCACTAAAGGGACATAGAGCTGTGCGGCTCTAAACGCCCCTACTCACTGTTCTGAGTGAATGGGTACTGCTGCCTCAGCACTGTGTCCTGGCTCTGAACGCTACAGGACATACACAGACACACATAGGGGGATGAGCTCCGCGCAACCAGCTGGATCCTAATAAACAAGGGGAATTTGGGGGGATGAGAGAATGGGAACCGCTTCCTAGCATGTGGTGAAACCTAGAGAGGCGTGGTGTTTTGTGTTGTTGGTGGTACGGGTGGTTTCAGTTTGGATGGGAGGTGGCAGGAGGGAATGATTGATCAGAGGTGGAGGCCCCCTGCTCAGGGGAATGAATAATATGGCTAATGAGAAGCCCCCCCTTTACACCCCCAACAAACCCTAACCAAATGAGACTGGGATTACTTATGAGATGAGAAATGGAAAATGGAAGGAACGAGATTAGAGAAAGAGTGGGCAGCACCTAACATTGAGTGTTTCCTGTCATCCTGTTTTCTAAAACCTTTACAGTTGCATTATACGTAGGAGAGGGAGAGAGAGAGAGAGAGAGAGAGAGAAAGAGAGAGACATAGCTGTGTTTTACATAATCACAATTTGAGTCAGGAGTGGAGCTCATTATGCATGCATTGTAATATTGCTGTAGAGAGCAGAAGGACAGAGGCTAGGCAAGGCTAGGCTTATTCATTAGCGTGAATGTTTTTTCTAGCACATGAGGCCCACCTGTTCATGCTGACTCAAATGCTTGCAATGAAAGAAGAACATTCAATGATTCTGATTGTTTCACTTTTGTGGAAGAAACAGTTCAACATGGTGAATTTATAAGTAGTCTAATATTGCATCACCACTTGTGTACAGAGTTGCCCAACAGTTTGAATGTGGTCACGTCTAGCACAAGATTATTCCTCATTTACTTCTTTATTATGAAGTTCGGTGACCTTTTGACCCCTGTGTTTGTTTGTGCACATACATCTTCGAAAATATGAAGGATTTATGAGCATTTGAGTAAAATCCTGATTTTCTATTTAAAGGAGAATAAGAAGGCTTAGATTAGCACTCACCATCCTGTTCCTGGTACCAGTTATATTTCTCGCTCTCCTTTTCTCCCTCCCTCTCTCCCTCTCCCTCTCCCTCTGATTTCTGTTAACTGGGCTTTCAGGCTGAATCTATTTAATAAAACCCAGTTTGAGGGGGCCGGGAATCCATATTTCCACAGCAGTCTTATCGGCCCTGCCGACGGGCCTGGACTGGGGGGCTGTCGCTAGGCGATTACAGCTTCATCTGCTCCATGAGGGAGGAATGGGATTTTTCTGCTGCAGTGGATTTTTTTCTGTATTGCCCAGCCCTTTGATATTTGTGTATGGTCTACAGAGGCTGCTTTTCTTGAATGCTCAGGATTTGCATAGCATGTTAGCTGCTAGCACCCTGTGGCTGGATCTGCTGGACTAGCAGAATCCTCACAATCCCTATTCAGCATGCTGCTGACTCTCTCTCTCTCTCTCTCTCTCTTTTTCTCATTTTATTTATCTTCCTTTTCTGTCTCTGTCTTTCTTGACTGTTTCTCAGTTTCTCTCTATTTTCTTTCTCTATCACTCTCTCCCTGTCTCTTTCCCTCTCTTTCTCATTTTCTTTCTTCCTTTTTGTCTCTCTGTCTTTCTTTACTGTTTCTCTGTCTCTCTCTCTCTCTTTCCTTCTCTTTCTCTCTCTCTCTCTCTCTCTCTCTCTCTCTCTCTCTCTCTCTCT
>JBBPDA010000021.1:546014-560301 GCA_037974385.1 Arnoldichthys spilopterus | reverse complement strand
CGTTGTTTCGTTTTTACTGTGTACTGTGTATACTGTGAAAATGACAATAAACCTACTACTACTACTACTACTACTTACCAACAGGACATCAGGATTATCACTTCAGCATCAACATTAACCTCAGCTTCTGCAGCAACAACATGACAAATCACCCATACTGCATCAAAACTCCTACAAACTGGTAAAAAACCAGCTTATGTAACATCCGTAACACTCAAGCTGAGTGACTGACACATTGCAGGGAAGATGGATCCACTGTGCTGGTGGGATCATCTGCTATATCTAATCAGTTATCTCCCAGTATCTCTCAATCAGTGAGTCTGTCTCTCTCTCTCTCTCTCTCTCTCTCTCTCTCTCTCAGCAGGGACATTAAGGGCAGTCTAACTGAAACAGAGAGGAGATTGATAGTGCTTTTAGTGTGAGCTCATCCCGCATAGCGGCTGGAGACAAATGCAGTTGGTGGATAATGGTATTGGTATTCTCATGGCAGATGGGGTACCAGTGGGGCAGGGAGACATCACTGACATCTTTGCTATAGGCAAATGAAAGGAGCTTTACTATTAAATATATGGAGCCATTTCTCAGATTAGATTTAGATTATCACTGTGCTAAATTACCATGTTGATTATCCATTGATTATCTATTGAAAGTATCTGTTTTAGCCCAGCACTAAATCTGGGCCTGGAGCTGCGCTCAGAGCTTTACGTTATATAAGAAATCAAATACTGTGTGTAGGAAAGCATGTGAGTCAGAGAGCAAGCAGTTAAAGGAATGAGGAGAGGAAGGGATGTGTGATGAGTGTGTGATGAGTTGAAACAGAGAATGTGTGTGCATAGACATTTCCTAGAGTCCTGCCCTCATTTGCGCAGCAGGAAGGACAACTGGCAAGCTGGCAACAGGGTCATGGGCACCCAAGATTCATTAATTCATGTCGGGCTCTAGTAAAGGTTAGGTCATCTGGTCCAATTCCCCAGAAGAGCGACTGTGGTGCAAGTGAACACTGAATATGATAGGATGGGGTCAGAACACACTGTGCACCACAGTCAAAGCTGTTTCTGCAGCATGAGGTGAACCTACTTAATATCAGGGATGTGGTGTTAATGTTATGGTTGATATTATGTTATATTCTAATGTTATGGCAGTGTGTTTGTGTGTGTGTGTGTTTATGTAAATGTGTGTATACACAGAAAAAGATGTGATTTGATGTAAAAGATATGATTTGTCAGACCAGGCCGTCTTCTTCCATTCCTTCAAGATACAGTTATAATATTCACATGCCACAGGCTGTGATGCACTGTGTGTTTTGAGACCTTTTTGTCATAGCCAGCCTTAACGTTTTTCCAAAGTTTGTGCTGTAGTAGCTCTTCTGTGGGATCTGACAAGACAGGCTAATTTTCACTCCCCACACATGCATCACCAAGCCTTGGGTACCCATGACCCCTTTGCCGGTTCACCAGTTGTTGACCACTTTTTGTAGGTACTAACCACTAAAGGAGCTTCATGAACTGCCGGTTCTTTACCTATTACACTTATTGTGATGTTTGTCAAACCAAACATTCCGGAGGCAGCATAACGCCACCACAGTCCTCAACTTTTAGCCTTCCACAATAGCTAAAGTACAGTCTGAATTAACTAAACTTTTCTGCTTATAATGTGTTGTCCACACACATGTCCATAGGACAACACTGATGATTACCCCCCCAGCTGTGCCTTCACAAGGCTGTTAGATTTGCTTAGAAACTCAGTTGGTTCCCACTTCAATTCCCACACATTTAGTCTCACACACAACCAAGTTACTCATGGTTCTCCCCAGACATTTTCATTACAACGTACCTGTGAGACTATAGGCTGTGTCTATTAAGGTGTGTGTGTATGTATATGACCCTCTCCATTCTTCTGCTCGGCTGTTTTGTTCCATTAGTAGTCTGTGTGTGAGTGTGTTCTCTGGAGAGGAGCCTGAGTCCTAAAATAAGAACAAACTGCTCTCAACTTGATCCAGCGTTGCTTTGCTGTAGAGCATTTAGCATTCAGCAGGTGTGTTATTATCTAATTAGTGAAGAAGACTAGTGTAACGCCCATCAGCTACACTGCTGTTTACAGCAGAAAGAAAGAGGGAGAACACACACACAGTCTACAGGACAGGATGATCTGAGGTCCTAGCAGCTGCTCAGAACCCCAGGGGAGATACCGTGAGTGTGCGTGTGTGTATGCTTGTGTGTTTGTGTACTTGTGTAAGTGTGTGTACACAGCATGCTCTCACGTCTATGTTTAATAAAGCTATCTGTAGTCTGCAGGCTGCTGTGGATAGCCTCCTGCTGATTCTGTTTAAACTGGCTGGATTACACCACAGCATCTTCACAGCTGTTACAGTGGCACAGGCCCTGATTCTGTCTGCCGTGACCGTTCCTCCTAAGTGATCGGACCAAAAATGGACTTAAGGACTTCAACTAATGAATACATCTATATTCTGTCATTTTATTGACTATTTTTTATAATAAAATTATTATTCTCCTGTTAATTTGAGAATGAAATATTGAAACAAGAAGCTTGAATTTGAAAATCCATTATCCCAAATATGAAATTGCTTTTGTTTACATTACTGATAGAGTTAAAAAAAAATCGACTGGTCAATACATTATGTTAAAATGGGGGTTGGGTTAATGTTGGCGGTGCACCAACATTTTGGTCACCAAACATTTTTTGCCAAACTCAAACTTTCACAAACTGTGATGGCAACTGCGTTTAACATATTCACAGCTGACGTGAATGACTGGAAGGTTTGTAATTTCATGACTGTATGTTTTACAGATGTTAAGTGCGAGTGTGCAAACCTTTGTCTGCTGTGAAACATCTTTGCTTTTCATGTTGTGCATCATATGCTGTGGCTGTTGTGGGTCTTTCTTGACTCTTTTCTTCATTTAGAGTCACAAACCATTTGCCACAGCCAGAACGTGTGTCCAGGTCTGACAAATTTAACATACATTACAGGGTGTTGAAATAATTGTGTTTTCATAATAAACTTAGTTTACTCGACTAGTCCTTGCTGTGGTGGACAGAGTGACATACCACCATTTACACCTTCAATTTCAATCTGCTTCAAATCTGTCCGGTAAGCACCAGTGATTTGGATTTCGAATCTTTACCATTCAGATTACAAAGGTACTATATGTCCCTGATCGCCTGCCTTGTTCATACCTGAATTTTTTCACTTGTGAGCGGCTTATGCCAGCCGTGCTATGTGATTGCTTTAGGGATTCTGTGTCTTCTTTAAGAAATGGAGGTCATAAAGAAGAGGAAGAACAGAGCAGACACAGCAGAGTTTGTGCAGACAACACAGAAAACTGTTAAGAACGAAGGACAGAACAAGAAAGAGAATGGAATGAGAGAGGGAGGGAGAAAGGGTGGTACATCGAAACATCTGTGGTGCAGGTGTATACTCCTGGCTGGGTGAGTCTTAGACTGTCTTACACTCTCTTGCTGCCATGTCGGATGATCAGACAGAACACCTGCCATGAGAGAGCACACGTTGCCCCATATTCTGCACTTATCTTTTCCCAGCAGCCTCCTTACGCCTCTCAGTTAATCTGACATTTCATCCTCAGAATACACTTCATTGCTGTTTTAAGAAAGTTCATATCTACAGAATGTTGGCTTCAAAACTTTCCTGCACTTCATATGCTTAAAAAAAACCTTTTCTGGTTCACTGGTCTTGAAATATTTACACAATGTAAAGGACAAGTGGCATTTTTAGAATTCTTTTCTTATGACAACTTCTCGCTCTCTCGTCCGCAGAGTGCTGGCTGATATGTCATCTGTACTGTTGTTGGTGTTGGATTTTTAGTTTTAGCATTATTGAGAGGTAACATACTTTAACACACTTAAGCTGTATTTTTCTTTGTCAGATGCTTCAGATCGTCTGAAGGCAATGAAGCTGGAACAATATATATAACTATATATGAAGCCAGTTTCATTCTGGAAATGTGAATTGTGTGTGATTAGTTTTTCCAGTTCTGTATGAGGTTCCTTTTGGACATTCTGTTGGATTGGAGCAGTTGTTCTCAGGAAGCATGGATTCATTATCATTAGTTACGCAAATGTAACAATTACAGTGATGTGTGTTGTGAAATTGAACTTGATCACCTCTACTTTCATATAAAGTATTTCCACCAACATCTCTGTATAACTTCTCAGTGATGGAGCTGTTGTTGCAGTGAGTCACTGTGACCTTTGACTTTCCCACCTCATGTGGGTAGTCCCCTGCTTGCTGTCTATAGGTCAATAAGTTGCTAAGACAATGAGCCAGCGAATCGGCCCCCTGCTCCACAGGTGCGGTATCTTAGTCCTGATCGCCATGACAACCATGCAAATGGAAACCGCTGTTTGGGGAACAGCATGAGAGAGAGAAAAAAACGGATATGAGAGAGTGAGGGACGAGTGGAGAGGAGAGTTGGAGACTGGGCCGCTCTTGTTACCATTTTTAACCCCCTCCTGGCAAAACTGGTTCAGGCTAATTTTATCTCCAAGGTTTCTCGGTGGCTGTGAGCACCACTCCCCAGCGTGACGTGACTGTTTTGTCAGTTGTGGTTTATTTCAAGGACCATATCTGGATAAGATCCAGCAGGAAGCGGGTGGGATCAGGCCCAGCTCCTTTGCAGCAGTGTCCACTTCCTGTCCATCCGCCCCTCCTTACTGTACCTAAATCAGTCTTAAGCGCGTAGGTTGTGCATGATCGAGGACAGCGCAGTGGATGATGAGTGGGCTGGGAGCAGACATTCTGTCGCACAATGAGAGGGTGTGGAGCGTACCGTATGTGGAAAATGAGAAGAATGCTCGCTCAGCTTTGGCAGCTGTGAGCGTGTGGATTAGAAGGAGAATGCCTTGGTGTTCACCTGTAGAGAGCTGTTTCTGGATCAGGCAGACTTTCTTTACACTTGGAGTTGAGTGTCTGAATGGCCTAGGGGATATCTGATGCCAGATCAGGGCTTTTTACCTACGAAACCCAGGCCACCACGTGCCAGAAGGTTAATGCTGTAGTTGTGGAGTTGCAGAATAGAATGAAACTCAGCTCAGAGCAGGTGGGACTGGACCAGAGTAGAAATAGAGAAGCTCTGTTTAAGTTGTTGAACCTCAATGGAGGAAGCAATGCTGCCACTAGGGAAGCTTTTTCTTTACCTGTATCTCAGCAGTTAGAGAAGTGGTAAAGTATGTTTTATATATGTATTTTTAGGAAACATGGGGTGACATTACCTATGGGTAGAACTGGCTGGTAGTGTATATGCTGGTGTTGGTGTCACACAACAATATTTTTAGTTTTAGCTGTATTGCTAGATAAAAAAGTAACTACAGTGAATGTTGTTTACTTGATGCTACAGATTGAAAAAAAGTTTAAAAGAGTTCAAAATAAATTAAATTGAAAGTGGCAAGTTTCTTTTTAAAAAAATGTGGTTTCTGTCTGTTTAATGGTTTCTAATACCGCATAGCATTCAGTATAAGGAGGAACAGCAGAAAAAAACAGTCCAATCAAAACAAGCTGCAGGTATATGCATGAAGTTTGATCACCTTTTGTAAAAAGACATGTTTTGCTGATTTTGTGAAAATAAGTATACATCCCAAGGAACACACTGAAATATGACAGTTGTCTGGATTTTAGTCCATCATTTCTAGTTAACACCAGGGATGTTAATCAAAAGTTTCATCGCAGTTCGGTACCTCAAAATCTGAAGTGATATGGTTCAGTTTGATGTGATTCGGCTGATTCGGGCCAAACTGAGGTTTGCTGTCAGTATGAAATATGATGAAATTTCACACAATCTTCTACATTTCCATCAACACACACATGGAAACAAATTATAATGTGATTTTGATGTGATTAACATTTTATTATTAAAGTTCAAATACAGCAGTGTATTCATAAGCAATAGCAACTTCTCAGTACCCAACACTGCACACAGTAAAATTAATTGTGGAATTAAAACACATGGATTTTTAACTGTCACATCAATTCATAGGATCATACAAAACTTTGGTCGATGCATTGATACAGAACGATTCATCGTTACACCTCTAGTTTACACATTGGTACAAATCTAACAAAATATGATGCCATAATTTTTACACAGGCCACATTTGAAATTTTTTTTACAGTAACTGTACATTAATCTGTGTGAATGTGTCTCTCCTTTAGAGCTTGTGTATTTATTTCACTCAGGAAATCATTAAAACATGTAATTTGGCTTTTGCATACGACTGTAAACACCAGTCCATTTACATATCTGAGCAGTGGTCATATATCAGTCTTAAAGGAACATGGACAAAATTCACATAAACATCATAAATAGACCTCAGGGGAAATAAATGATATGTTGAAATTGGGCCGTTTAATAATGATTTGATCTTAGAGTATTTGGAAAATATGATAATACTGAATTTGATCAATATTTATGCCAGCCTGCATCGCTCATATAAAGTGGATATAAGAAGAAATATACAAGGTTTATTGTTCAGCCTTTATATTAAGGTCCTAATAGCTAAGTGTTTATCATTGGGGAAAATAAAGGTGGGGGGTGGCACGTGCATGTGTTTTAGTCATAATCCCAGGGTAAGGATTAGAACTGGCCTTCATCAGCCTCTGGAATAATCCCAGACAAGCCCCATTTGTTACATCCCCTGTGGATCTGTGGGTACACACACACCACTGCTACCCCCCCCCCCCCCAATAGTTATCACACTATTTATGTGTGTCAGTGTATTTAAATGTGTTCTAGAGTATATTCTGTTGTGCTATATGTTTTAATTAAGTCACATGATCTCAGTAGAGTGAGACGTGTCTAAATGCAGGCAGTTGTTTCTCTGTGTTTATGGGCCATTTGTGAATAATTCATATATAACCTCATGTATAAATGTATATGTGTTCATGTATATGTGTGGTATCTGGAGTTAGAACAAAGTTAACTTTTCCAGTCCCCATGAGATATCATGGGCACTAGGTCAAAGGTGGTTGTCGTTGCCATGGGGACCATATGTCCGAGCGTCAGTGTCCAGATGGTAGTAGCACAGGGTGAGGTCATACACTCTTGACCAGGCACACGGGAGTCTGTGCGTGTATGAGATTGACATTCATCTGTGCTTGGCACACTGCCAACTGCCACACCCAGACAAGCCTGGTAATCAGCAGAACAACTTTTACATGAAAAAGAAGTGAAGGAGGAAGATGGAGATGAACATAATTGCTGTATTGTATAACACAAAACCCGGTGACATTTGCTGAAGGAAATGAGTTATTTAGAATGAGGGAGTTCAGTTTTAGCTCTTAACAGCTATGTATGTACATATAAGACTTAATCATCCATCATTTTCTGAGAGACTTGGTTTTATGCCCTGTTAAAGGATAGGTTTGGCATAACATCAGATATATACAGTTTTTTTACTTATCCCATATATAGTCAATCAGACATAAATATGGAAGAATCTGATCCAGGATCCGTAGTTTTTATAGCTCTAGTGTTTTTTGCTGTTGTTTTGTTTTGTGTTTAGCTCACAGTAGGCATACAAGTCTACACCACCTTAAAGAGCTGGCTGTGATTTGAGCAGCTTGATAGAAGTTTTAAGTATGTATTTATTTCTAGTGTTTGTTCACAACATTACAGTTTTAGCTCCAGTTCTAAACTTAAGAAGAGGAAAGTTTGGTGGAAAACTGTTGGGTAAGTGGAAAATGGTAAATTAGATATTTTTTTTTGCTGAACTTTTATAAAACTTTATAAAGAGAGAGGTTTTTGTTGGCTCTTAGCTTGAATACTGGGTCCTATGATCCTATGAAAAGAGTTCTTTGAAGAACCATGGAGTAATAGGTTCATTTAATGAACATGAACCTATTAAATGAAACTGATCTTATTTTTTGGTTTAAAAACACATTTATAGACAATGTTTTTATAATTTTTTCAGATTTTGAAAAATTTAGCAAGTGCTTTAAGATAATATCTTAAATATAATTAAAAGCATACATTTAACCATATATGTCCAAATTTTGACTGATAATGTAAGGACTGACATGAAGTGAGTGAGAAATGAAAAGTACATGTGGGCGGTTTTGAGGGTTACTAGATCACTAAGGTAATGGGATCCAGCGACAGAAGCAGTGAAAATGTCTGAAGGAGCACTGTCAGCAGCTTCGTACTAGCGGCATCAAGTGTCTGTCTCTTCTGTAGCCAGCAACAGCAGTTGGTCAGTGGAAGCAATCCAATCTGTCTCCACTACTTGTCCTGTAATTATTAATGGGCCGTGCACGCTTGCTGTTCCTCTATGCTGGTCTCCAGGAATCAGCAGGATGGACGTGGAATCCTTATGTAGACTTTTGCTCTGCAGAGCGAAATTCTGAAATTAAGCCTGGGGTTGTCTTCTGGGAAAGGCAATATTGGAGGAGGACATGCCTGCAGCAGATTATTTCTATAACTAATTAATCTATCATCTGCAGCTTCATTTATAGTACATACAAACAATAGAGGCAATATCACTTCTTTTACTGTATAACAATCTCTAAGGACTGTATGTGTCATATATAAGTTATCGCATTAGTCATTGCACTTTACAGTAAGTAATCCCTATGTTTGCTTTTTTCCATAATCATCATTGATAACTATTCTATATTTAGCTAATCCTAAGAGCAGGAGCATTGAGCAAGAACAGTTGTCATATTTTTACAGCTTATTTTAAAAAGCTTGTCATACAGTATCAATTATAATCTGTAATATCTGATGATAATTCTGTAATCTAGGCTTATCCTGAAATAAGTGGAAATTACTAGGTCTGAACAATTTGGGGAAAATCTCTATTTGCTGTTTTACTGACCAGTTCTAATGTTGAGTTAAATGTGATTTTTTTTTTCTATAAATTAAGTTCCAGGCCTTTTTTTGCTAAAAGACCAGCACATTCATTTTTCAGACCCTGAATCTGGTAAGAATATATTTTAAATGGCAGTTCTTGTGATTTGAACATTGCACTTAGTTTGCGATTTTTGATTAAAAAACAGTGAATCATTGGGTTCTGAGAACCAGTACTGTTAAGTGAATATCATAATTGTGAAGGTAATATAATGCAAACTGTATAAGCTGTATAAAAACATATTTTACTATTGACATTACGAAGCAATTAGCGCATGATTGGTATGACCAAGTTGGTAAGGAGATCATTTGGTCATAGCTGGAGGTGCACAGCAAATATTACAGACAGTGGAATACATGCTTCAAAGACTCTGACCAGACAACTCAAGTCCACATTAAATTACAGTCCAAATTGTTTTCTCTTTTATGAAGACTAATCTAATCATCCTGATTTTACCAGTGACTGGGATGATCTTGAGTCATAGATGGAAAACTGCAACCCAGCCCTTCCTCCGGGGTAATCCATCGGCCCTTCAGCCCAAATGATATATGACTCTGCAATAACCTCCTGATGTGATATATAGCCTCTGAGTCAATAAGCCTTACACTCTTGCCATAACAGAACATTATTAGGTGTTAACCCTCTGTCAATAGGCTACCTTACACTAGCATAACATGCTACTCTGAGGTGGAACCCTTAAGACAATAAGCTACCATACCTACAATAATATACCTGACCCAGTCACTGGAGAATGAAATTTATAATTGATATTGGTTGTGGAACTTCGCTGTTGCTACAGGCTGGGTATTTCATATTTGTTGGGAAAATTCCATGAGATGCTAAGCTCAACTGAAGTTAGGAGCATCACAAGGGTTTTAGGCTTGTGTGCTTAGACGAGCAGGTACGTTTGGTGTCAGACGCACATTGGTACTGAGAAATTGAAATTTGTGCATATATCTGTCTGCTGGCTGACATTGGGGAGTTTTATCTTGGCGCTGAGAAAATGCATGACAGGACGAGTGAGAGAGAGTGAGAGACAGTGAGAGTGAGACAGTGAGAGTGAGACAGTGAGAGTGAGACAGTGAGAGTGAGACAGTGAGACAGTGAGAGTGAGACAGTGAGAGTGAGAGTGAGACAGTGAGAGAGTGAGAGAGAGTGAGAGTGAGAGTGAGAGAAAGAATTAATTAACACAAAGTAAAAAAAAACGTGAGTTAGAATGCTTTGACCTGTCATTGTTGTCACTATGCATATTACACAGGAACAGCCCATCCACAGGGTGTTAGTCCCAGAATGCCAAGTTCCAAAGAAAGTGGAAGAAGTCCATCTAGGCACTGCATGACTCTAATCCTGAGAACAATGTTTAAAATCTCTGCACAGTCTGTGCCTTTGGGCCACAAACAACTGGCTTTTATTGCTAATATTGTTATTTTGTATTATTTTTCTGCATATCTGTGATTCTCCCATAGTGGCTTCATGATTTTATATGCCCCTGACTGCTCCATTTTTTTCTTATAACTTTACCAATTCATACCCAGGTGTGTTCTCAGCTGAATCCTTTTCTTTAAGCCTTAGATGTCCTGGTTATTGGCAGCACTAACAAAAGAATGAGTAATTCAGTATAAATTCAATATTTCCCACTTGTAGCTCATTGGAATGAGCACAGAAATATACATACAGTCTCATTTTGAGGGATGAGAAACTATGATGTTTGTTTTTGGCATGTTTTTGCCAATAACATCATTGACATCATAAAACAAAAAAAATTTTGACGATTCAGATGTAATTAATTGTATAACTCACTGTAATTAAATATAGAATTATGTCATTACATTTGAATAGAAAAGCAAAACAAAAGCAGTACCTCAGGACGTGGAAGCATTCAATGAGACCCTTTATTTGCATGCCTCAGCCAGAGCCCTTTTATATTTTTATAGTGGAGCTTTCTCAGAAAACCCCTGCTGTTGCTCTCCTTTAAGGCATACTGTAAGTGAGCCAGTTTTGTGTACAGTGCTTCATACCATTAGAATTTTCCTGGGATTCCACAGGCTTCCTTTGTTCATGTTTTCCTCTTGATCTAGCTTAGTGTTTCCCACTTGCAAAAGCAGCCACTTGAAGCTCATCTGTGTGAGTTCTATGGTAATTTAAATCTTCTGCCACTCCAGACTGGGGTAATTTGATAAGAGCTTCAGTAATGCTGTTATGACTCTCAGACTCAGAAGGTGTGTGTGTGCGTGTGTGCATGTGCTTGGGAGGGGGTTCTGAGCCTGTCCTATAACCTCTTACTGTCTCCTCATATCATCCCTGATCACGTTAGTACAAGGTTGCCGGGGAAACGTGCTGAATAAGAGTGGGCTCCCTGATTAGTCAAATACTGGCATTATATGACATCCTGCTTAGGTGATTGATGGGGGGGGGGCACTGACAAATCGGAGAGTATCCATCACAGAGTGGATGCTAAATGTGTGTGTGTGTGCGTTTGTGTAAAAGGGTGGTCTCTTCATCAGCTGTAAGTGCTTTATGCATTATCCTCTGATCTCACAGCTATACATCAGATCACTACAGTAATTAACAGGATGTTTATAACATGCAGTGTGAAAACATCACACCACCATTATCATTGGCATCGACAGTTTCATTTAAATTGGGCATGAAAGAATCAGAACCTTATGTTGCTGTAATGACGAAAATGTAATTCTGTATTGGACAATTTTATAAGAGAAGCAGAAACACTTTAATGTGTGTTTATGTCAGCAGGGGATTTAGGTTAATAAAGTCATTTTGGACCACAGTGTAAAGCGCACCTGATGTCTTTGTTGATGTCGAGATACAGAAAAAACAACTCTCGTGTAAAGACTTAAATAAGCAAATTAATATGTTTATAGTACACACACCTTTCTTACATTAAAAGCATGTATACACTACAGTTTAAAAGTCTGGAATTTATGCTTTAGTCATTTTAAAACCAACATTGATGTAGCTTGATGTAAACAATGATTCTAAAATACTCACCTTAGGCAACTTTACAGGTTTCACATAATTCCTGGCAAGCTAGAAGGCTAAATGGTCTGTAGGTGGTTCTGAATGACCGAGAAAGATGTAAGACCTCAAGAAAGAAGCTTCATTAATATAAACATATATTTAAAAGCACTGATCAAATCTGATCTAATTGCAAAGCACCAGTATGGGATTTGTAGGCCAAAGTGTATAGCTGATATTTTTCACTAACAGGTCTGGATATTGGTACTACATCTACCTGGATTACAAAAATATATTTTTAACTTGCATACAACTTTTCTTTATTTCTTTAGGCTTGAATATAAGATGATTTTAAGTATTTTATCATTCCAGAATTACCTAAACACAGACAAATACATCATAAAATATGCTTTTGAAATATCAGTCAATCTAATGTGTTCAGTGCAGAAATGATTTTTGTCTACTTTATGACATGAAAATCTTTACATTACTAACATTAGTAATATGACAACTTCTGTTACGCTCCTTACATCACAAAACACAAACCATGGCTCTGCTGTCAAACGAGCGCCCTGTCTGTTTCCCTTTCTCAGCCCATGCGGAATGGGTGGACCCCATGCCTTCCCTCTCTCCCTCAGGCGAACCCCGTCTCCCCTAGTCTTTGACCCACCTGTCTGGCCGGCTGGCTCCCGCCTCCCCCTCGCCTGGGCTGGCTATCCAGCAGGCTGGGCTATCTCCCTCTAGCCCCTGAGCAGCTTTAATAACACACACTGCTCTGCTCTCTGTGGGAGTCCGGCCTTTCTGTCTAATAAAGGGAGACAGGCAGTCAGGCCCAGACTCCGGCTATGTTCAGGGCTTAGGATATAAGAGGCACAAAGACGTCATTCTCACACACAGATGTTTTTAGCAATGCAAAACCACTTTTGCTGCAGAAACATGTAGGAAAGATGCAAATATGAGTCACAACATACATTACAAATAATTTTTGAGACGGATGATCAGAGCTGCAGATGATTGCTTAATGGCTGAGAATGTCAAGCGGATGTCATATGCAAATGTTTTAACACCCCCAGGCAATTTGCATGTTTTCCAAGTGAAAATAAGTTATGAATAGTTATGTAACCTCCGAATGTTTTTTTTCTATAGTTTAGTTCGTTTGTAAGTTTGTATTTATTTGCTGAGCGTAATTTATTTGGAGAAAAATAGAACATGAAATTTAAAATGTGCTATAACTTCGCAGAAGTGTGTTCTCTTTAGATGTGCATTTATTTTCGCTTAGTAGTCAGGTAATGCATTCCTTTTGTTATTTATATTAATACAAACAATTTTGTGAATGGGAAATGAAAATACTCTTCATATAAAGATATCCCTGTTTACAGAAATGCTTAAAATACCCTTCCTTAGACAGAATGTGGTTTGGCTGCAGAATGGGTTTTAGTTCAAAACTTCAGACTTTCAGGCTTTTAAACAGCACATACACACACACACACACACACACACACATGCACACACATGCAAAAACATCGTTACAAACGTGTCCGAGTAAACACGTGTGTGCACACAAGCACAGACACACTCGCCCCTATTGTCCTTGTTCCATTCGTCAGTCTGGGCGTCTGTTGATGAGTGTGTGTCACTTCTCATTAGTGCTGGGGTCAGGGGTCAGTGTGCGGCTGACTAAGGCTACCCTTCACCCTTACACCCCCTCACACCCACCCCCCAGTACCCGGCAGCCTCTTGGAGCACTGTGATAATGAATTAGACATGAAGAGCTCAGTGCAGTAATCTAGGGCTGCCCCCTCCGTGGGCTTGTCCGGACATGTGGTCAAACAACCTAATTAATGTAATTCCCCCTCATCAGCTGTTTAGAAAGAGCCACTCATAGTGCAATATGTGGAATATGATGACGCAGTTGGTCAGAAATCGTGCTGAGAAGGCACAAAGATGTAAGCTGGTGGGCGAAGATGTTTTTAGAATGGTGAAGCTGGCTAAAAACGTTGTTGCAGATGAATGAGACTGCGCAGATCTGGTCAGCTACTGTTGTCTGCTGATGGTTTGAACACCCTAGGTCTAATGACTGATGATGTTCTGCTGATTTTAAGGGTGAATATGGACACATCCTCTTCAGACAACACACTTTAATATGAGATTCTTCTGCTAACTGTAGTGCACACTGGAAAAAACAATAACTTTAGCACAGGTAACGGTTTTACTAGTAAAATCTTATATATTAAATTAAGCAAATAAACAGTAATTCTGCAATTAAAATGTGCTGTCTCTAGAGGGTGTAAACTTAATTACACAAAATGACCAAAGGCAACCAAACTTTTGTATATGACTGTATACGTACGTGTTATATATACAGTGGAGGAAATAATTATTTGACCCCTCGCTGATTTTGTAAGTTTGTTCAATGACAAAGAAATGAAAAGTC
>JBBPDA010000021.1:525076-538413 GCA_037974385.1 Arnoldichthys spilopterus | reverse complement strand
TGCTATCTGTCACTGTTAAAATAAACCTACCATTAAAATGATCCTGTTCTGAGACTTTTCATTTCTTTGTCATTGAACAAACGTACAAAATCAGTGAGGGGTCAAATAATTATTTCCTCCGCTGTATGTTTTTTTTTTTTTTACACAAGCTTATGTACAGCCTGTGCTTTTGGGATGGCCCTACCATAGACATTGTTTTGGGACAAGTAATGTTCAGTTCCTGTTATGAAACATTATACATTCATACACACAAATGCACATCGTGGAATGGTGGGCTGATCATGAAATTATAGTTTTACCATCAGTGATCGAAAAACTATTACAGCTAATGTTTTAAACTGATAACATTATTAACCTTAACATAAAAGGCAACACCTGTGAAGTGTAGATACATGAAGCTGTAGCCTGTTTTAAAAAGAAAATTCTGAAAATGGGGAAAGAAGCATGTTGAATTAATTTAAGTGATAATTAAAGGAAAAGTTTATGCATACACACTAATTCTGCTAACAGCGCAAGGAAACTCATAGTCACCAGTTAGCACAATAACATGCAAAGGATTTCAATATGTAGATACATTTTAAATAAAAACAGCACCGTAAAAAAGATGACTGCAGTGGACTGGATGTTGGTTATGAAAATGAGCCAGTGAGCTTTTTCTATTTCCTCCTTTACAAGGAACTGTAAGGGAGCACATACTACAGACAGGATTTGTAGCATGTTTGGCCTCTAACCAGAATACTGGCATACCACAAATTTCATATTTTTCTGCAAAGCAGCTCTACATGTTCAGTGCAGTCTGGTGCTTTCTCTAAGTGATTGCAAAGTTGACTTAAGCCTCACAAAAAGAGTCGTTCTATCAGTTCTATTTTCATGGTCTGTAATGACATGAAATGTACACAGTGAAAGTGAGTGAAGAAGAATAATGGTAGAAAAGCAGTCTGGTAATATGGATTACACTGAAAACATGAGTCACTACTGTGTCTGACAAAGCAGTAACCACTTATTTTTATTTATATTTATTTTTCTTTCTTTTCTTTTGCTTGTTTTTGCTATCCAGTGTCAACCAGAGGAGGATGGGTTCCCCCTTCTGAGCCTTGGTTCCTCCCAAGGTTTCTTCCTACTTCTAGGGAGTTTTTCCTTGCCTCTGTCGCCCTTGACTTGCTCTTTGGGGGCTCGGACCCGGTTTATGTAAAGCTGCTTTGTGACAACGTCAGTTGTAAAAAGCACTATAGAAATAAACTTGACTTGACTTATGAAATTGTTATTAATCATTAATAACAGGTGTGATTATTATTTTTGTTTATATTTTCTGTACACAGGTGTCCTGTTCTTAAATCATTTTGCAGAACTCCATTCCTGTGCTACACACACCGCAAGCTGCCGTTTGAGAAGGGCTGGGCAATATAACAGTGTTTATTGTTAGCGAGATAAAGGGTTTTAAGGTCAAAATCGTAATCTGACAGAGTGCAATTTTCAAATTGCAAGAGTGACAGAGATGTAACCATTATAACACAGAGCTTGTGTACTGGCAATCTGGCACACTACATTCAGCCTCAAGTGTAACAAAAGGCATCCGCTGGTCTTCTTGGCAAAAAAGGGCTTAATATAATACAAAATATGCATTTAAATAGCAATTTTAATATTGGTCAGATAAAGATAATAAAAGAGTTCAGTTTCCTGGATATTGTCCACTCAAAAAACACTAAGCAGTTGCAGGACTCTTAACAGGGAGAGTTTACATAGTCCTTGTAGCAACCAATAATGTAATACCTGCCAGTAACGTAACTTGTCACGTAACAAATTTTTCAAAAGATTTTTTAATGGTAGGCCAATAACGTAATATCGAGACAATAACGGAATAACTTATTACATTACTGTCTAAATGTTATGACGTTATTGGCTCAAAAACGTATTACATTATAAGCAAGTTATTTCGTTATTGGCCTTACATTTAAAATAGCCAAATTTGTTACAATATGGGCAAGTATTACGTTACTGGCAGGTAATACATTATTGGTTGTTACAGTCCTGATTCACTGGATTTAGCACAGTGTGAAACATTTATAAAATCACTTTTTGGCATTATTAATCTTTTTTCATTCCACCTGACTAGATAGAAAATATTGTGGTAAAGTATTGTGAAAATTTCTTATTATATTGTGATATTATATTTTTACTCTATAACCCTCCCCTACTCACCGGTGGACTAGCTTGCACATTAAGAGAATTCAGTACAAAGCTTAGCCGCTGTGCCTAAAGCGACTGAAGTACAGCATGACACCCCCAACCCTGGTTCGTGCACGCACACACATGTACCCACCAGCCATTAAAGTTAGTCATCTGCATGAAGGTGTTGATGATTTCCTGCTTCTTTTTCCCAGCAGGCTGTTTCTAAACACAGCCCAGATTTCTTCTTCTTGCTGAGGGCCTACATACAAACCTCTTCTTCTACCAAAACTGTTCTCTCTCCTCCCACCCATTTGCACTAAAAGATGCTCCTCAGGCCCTATCCTCTGTCACCTGTCTAACGGCAGTTATTTTGGCTCTAGTGTTCTGAAGACTCGTAATCGCTGTGACAGTGGCTTTGATTAATCTGCCTCACTGATAATCTGATTCTGTCTGCTGACCTCTGTCCTTTTTACAAGTGACAAAGAGAGATTTATTGGAATCGCTTTTTATTTTCATCCATTCATCCGTCCGTCCCTGCGTCCGCCCTGCCATTATCATGATTGAGTTGGTTCTTTTCTGCTGGTGGTTCCTTGTGACCTTATCATGGCATATTAACACTGTCACCACTTGGCATCTCCGTCAGCCATTTTCAGAGAAAAATGGAATGAATAGATTTTGCTTTTCCATGATGAATAGAGAAGTAACTGTTATTGGCTGCTGCAGGTCAATGCATACAAGAAGGTTTCAGATGAAGAGCTTATTGTACCAGTTAATGTAGATGATATGTGTCACTAAGGTTTGGATGAAGTATTTTACAGTGGTAGGCAGATGGAGGTTTAGACAGGTTTTATATTTAGACAATTTTATTTTGCTTTAATAGGCAAACCCTCATCAAATCTTGGTGTAAAGTATGTATGAAAACTAGAAAAATAATCCAGGTTGTTACTACCACTTTTTCAGATGCAAGATGAATGCTAGGCGGATTATGACCTATATCAATCCTACTGACTAAAGTGGGAGTTGACACAGGGGGTGCTATTTCATGTGACTCATTTATGGGTTTTAAAGTCAGTTTTATATCGACAGTATAGTCCGTGCGTGTGTGTTATTGATGATGAGAGTTGCCAGTGCTGCCACAGTTTAAGATTTTTTGAAGAATATAGCATCTAGGGGTGCATCTGTGTGGGATTTGTAGGCGAGTACCAATATCCGATATTTCTCTAGAAAGAATAACTTATATTTAACAAATTTATTTCTATAAGAAAAATTTATTTTAGCGTAGGGTCACCTCAACATTCTGCTCTTCCAGAGCTCAGTGAATGTATTCTCAAATATTGGTTTGAAATATCACTCAAATCTTAACATTTGTCCAGTGGCAAAAATAATTTTTACCAAAAAACATCTGCCAAAATCAATATGATTCCCATATCATTGTACAGCCCTGGTTTTGGCTCCTTAACACAATCATCAGCATCAACAATACTAATAAACAACAATAAAGTAGCAGAAAAATGGAACTATAAGTTAGATTAGAGATATTATGATGTGAGATTTGTAGGCTGATACTGATATTTTTCATGTATGTTTCTGGCATTGCCAGTATTATTTTTTCTCTGGCAATGCTGATGTGATCCCAGTATTATTGTGGATCCCCAATATCATGGTGTCATGGTGTCCAATTATATTTATATTGTAAGCTTTAACTGGATGTAAACTATATGCCAAGAGAAGAAACCCATTTGTTAATTTTTATTAATTTTTCCAGAACAGTTTGAAACATTCAGCAAATGACATAAGTTGCATTTAAATTAGTTTGGCACCTTTGACAGTTTATTATAGGACTACCTTATAAAGAGTTTATGAATGTTCTAAAATTTGTTTAGCAATGTTTATTTGATCATTAACATTGATGAAATCACCAATAAGCAATTACAATAAATAAAAAGGGAAACCTGCTGTATCTGTTGAATAGGAATATCTAGAAGCTGACCAGTATAATGCTGACTAATGAACACTAAGCAAGATCAGTAACCAGTAACATTTGAGTTTTAAGAGCGTTGATGACTGTTGACCCACTATTTGGCAAACAGCACAGAGTCCATTTTTTACATAGTACTGAAACATGTTCTGCTGTTTTTTTTCACCTTTTATAACAATTTCTCTCTCTCTACTCTCTCAGATGTATTAGAGGAACCTGTGGTCTTTCCTACTAACTCTCTGCAGAGGAGAAAGAAGAACAAGAACAAGTTCCCTCTACTGATTGGTCTGCCTCAGGATTTCCGCCAGATCTCCTCCATCATTGATGTGGACATCCTGCCCGAGACACACCGGCGCGTGCGCCTGCATAAGCATGGCACCCACAAGCCTCTGGGCTTCTACATTCGTGACGGAGTCAGTGTGCGTGTCACACCACAGGGAGTGGAGAAGGTCCCAGGTGTCTTTATCTCCCGCCTTGTGAGAGGTGGTCTTGCAGAGAGCACAGGCCTGCTAGGGGTTAACGATGAAATCTTGGAGGTAAATGGCATTGATGTGGCCGGCAAGTCGCTGGACCAGGTGACGGACATGATGGTGGCCAACAGCCACAACCTGATTGTGACGGTAAAGCCGGCCAACCAGCGCAACAATGTGGTTCTCCGTGGAAGCAAAGCCTCCGCTGGCAACGGCTCAGCTGGTTCTGGAGGCTCTGCCCTCTCCCAGGACTCTGCCCACAGCCCGGCATCCCAAACAGTCAGCCAGTGCAGTAATAGCAACAGTGTGGTGGAGGGGGACAGTGACGACGATGACCCTGACCTTATCATTGAGAGCGACAACCTACCCTCCTACACACCCCACCGCTTGGCCAATGGAAATTTACACGGCAATTCACTGTCATCAGGGGCATTCGGGCAGAGACCGCTCCCCCAGAGCGTCTCGCTGCCCAGCAGCAGCTCTTTGTCGGACAGTAAGGCTTCACTTAGTTCCCCTACGCACAATGGCAGCCCCACCAAGACAAGCAGCAGCCAGGAGAGCATGAGAGAAGATGGTAACTTCATCACGTTGTGAAACAGCCCATAGAGTGTGTTGTCACTGTTATAAGAAAGCCTTGTATCTCCAAAACAATAACTTGCAAAAGGAAAAAAAAACAATACCGTAAAAACGTAATATCTGTAAACATAAAAACATGTTCCCACATCATAAAATCAAAAACAAAAGTCAAATTATAAGGTTTTCTTATGATAGCAGTGATATGGAACCCACTCGTAGGAAGATTTTATGCACAAATAGAACAAAATGAAGGCAAAGCAGACTGTTTAAAGTACTGTACCTGTCACATACAAAATGAAGAAGATGTTAATTTCCCTGAGGACTCTCTGTGCAGTTGAAAGTCAGGGCTTTACAGTGGAGCTGGTGTGTGGAAGTGCAGCCAGGGAGTACACTCCTGCTTGTCTCCTCATGGAAGTGCCTTATGGCTCTCCATTCATCGCGCCTTATGTATTTTTTAAGCAGTCTCATTTGATTTTGTACCTGGACAAAAACAAGGTTGCCTCATACAGAAAGAAACTTGGACACTGTGCCGGAAAAGATGAAAGAAAATACACATAATTACAAATACACACAGACACACACCTTCAAACACTCTTGTGTGACTAATAGAATTGTGATGCCTAGTCAGATCAATATATAGAAGAAGAGACAAACACTCTGTAGTGCCACTGGCTTGTCTTGGAAGAGAGAATCAGTTCATGTGGCATTCCCTGCATGTCAAAATTGGCCTAGTAGCACTGGTAATGATGAGGATCAAGTAAAGAATAAGTCTATTAGATCTGTCCTGATCCATGACTGCGATATAAAGCTGTTCTGTGACTTGTGCTTTTGTACAAAGGGCTTCAGGACTTATGACACACCATGTCATGCTCACACATATCAGCATTGCTTTTAAAATGTGCTCCACAGCTTTTCTTACTATTTACAGTCTTTTCCCTTCTAAAACATGCCTTTTAACAGTGTAAGGTAATGTGTAGTATATTTCTGCTTGTCACAAATCACCTTATAGCAACATGGCAACTATTACCAGGATGGGCAAACTCTACAAAATGTTGGCAGAAATTCTATTTAGTGTAATGACATCTCAGCTTTTGTTAAATAGTAATATTAGATTATATTTATTTTGAATGTGTGTGAAAGGTTACACTGTTAGGATTGATTGCATGTTTGAATGTTGGCTCTTTCAATTTAATAATTGGTACATATCAAAAAGTGTAATCTATTGTAATACATAGCAAATGTAGTTGTTAAAATACCTACATTTTTAGTGTATTATTAATTTCAGATGCAAGCTAGGTCTCCTTCAACACACAGTACTACCAAGGCTGGGAGAGTGAGAGCCAGTATCTGAGCCTCAGGAAGCATCATTGCATCTTTTCACACTGCTGCCAACACAGCATGTTCAGCTGTCCATTGATGTTGCATTAGCCAGTGGACAGCTCAACATGCTTGGAGGGAAATGCTAACAGCCATTTCTGTTGTGTCAGCTAACTGACACCACGCTGCCTAGCATTGTGCTGAGTGATGGGGGGACGACGACTGTATTTATACTGTATAGTTATACAATTATACGGTCTTTCACTCCTGGCCGTGGATGGCTGTGGCTTCACGAGGTATTGAACTTGTGGTCTTCTAAAGAGCCTAGTTGCACCACTCGGTAGCTGTTGCTCAGCTATTTAAACTGTAAAATGTAATGTTAACTCTAAACAGACACTGTAACGTTCTGATGTGGATAACTTTGATAAAAAAAAAAACAGGATTCCTGTCAGTGCTCTGTTAAGTTTGTCCAGTCTAGCAAAAGAATGCATTTGTGGGAGGAGCATAGATAGGCCACTTTAAACCTTGTAGAACTTGCCTGTGTTCTGGATTTCATGCAGTTATCATGACCGTGCACTTACATGATCCCAGATGTTGCCTACATTCTACTGAGCTGCAGCCGAAAAGAAAGGTTAGTCATTTCAGTGCTCTACCTCTCTTGGCTGTCATTTACTGGCATGAGAAGTAGGTCACTGAAATTGTTAAGAAGTGTGGTTCTATAGGTGTTTGAACGCCTGTGTTCTCTCCGGGCTCATGCGATTGAATTCCATTTGTTTGCGTATCACTTTTCGAACAGCGTTCACTGAAAGTGTAGGTGTGTTTGTGTTTGCTGTAACTCAGCATCTGTCTCTGTTCCTTCTCGCAAAGCATGTTAAGCCTTTGACAAAGCATCAGCTCTCATCTCAAACGTGTCTTTAATCACCGTGCCTCGGCCTCAACCCTACTTCACACTCTCGCCTCAAGCTTCAGTGCACTGTGGAATCATGGGATAGCCCTTTGAAGCTGACCGTCTGTATTTGCCTGCCTGGGGTTGTTATTCACTCTCACCAGAAATATATCAATAATAAATGTTTGGCTAGCGCTGAGACGTGGCTGGAAGGTGGAGAGGAGTCGCTTCAGGGGGTCATGACCTCTCGTGGACCTGGCTGTCTGTGTGCCGTCCCATGTGCTTATGTTTGTGTGCGAGAGTGTGTGTGGGGGGAAATAGGAAATTCCTCTCATGTTTGGAAAAGGCCAAAATTCTGCACAACTGGGACCTTGTTCATACTGTTTGCTTCTGATGAATAGAGCCGTGAGTGTGTGTGTGCATTTATCTGAAAACAAGGTCTTTTATAAGACAAGCTTCAGTCAGATTTACAAATATGACAAAAAATAAATAGTATAATTGACAATGAAGGAGAAACCTGAAGAAAAGGCTGAAAAATGGCTGAAGAATTTGTCGTACATTGCTGGAATGTTTTAGTTTATCTAGCTTAGGTAAACAAGTGGATATAAAAAAATCACTAAACATTTGTTAATATTTTGACTCTTCATGAACCAACTATCTTGTTTTAGAAAATATGAGCAGTAGAGTGGCCAGCAAAAACAGTCGGTAACCCAAAGCCTTTATGGATGGGTGGGTCATTAAAGGTGAAGTTTCATCTGTGGAGCCTTATCTGTTTCCACTTCATCAACACAAAGTGTTTAGTTCTATTTTATCACATTGAAATGAATTTATTCTGTCCTTTCAGCAGAGAAAAGCTGCAGAACTGGATTCATATGATACCCAGATACATAGGGAGTAGCAGTAACTCATTGGTTCAGCTGCAGTGAACTAAAAATAAAAGATGTAGACAAGGGGTGTTTGTGTTCAGGAGGCCTGGAACAGCTGTAACGGAAATTTAGGGAGGTAGAGATTTATCATTCTGTAATAGTTATCATATTTAAGAGGTTTTATTCTCATTTTAGAAGGAAATTGTTGCAATGCACTGGTTAGTATTTCTAAACAATATAAAGACTCATATTCCCTCTGTCAGTATCTCTATCTGCAGCTAACGGCACATGAACAGAAACAACTGACTACAACAATCACCACAACAAAACTACCATGTGTACTTAACATAATTTTTTTATGTATGTAAATGTATATGTACATATACAAATATGAGATAATGGACAATTTTGTAAACTGGGAGCCCTTTTTATTAAAAGAGCATTTTATATATGTGTAAAATATGGAAAGTATTTTTCTTATTCTTGTACTTTTGTATGTATATTAGAATACAGGAGAGGACATTTCTATTTCTTCTGCATATGAGAAACCAAACAGAAATCTGCAAAAGCCTGTGGTTTTATTCTAATCAGATGGGTAAAGGTGTATAATACTGTGAATGCTGTATGATGATTCTAAAATGTTCTATGGAGATAATAAAAGTATTTAAAAATAAAAACATATTTACTGTCTCAACTCTGGTTAATCAAACTGCATTCATTCATTCTCATCCTTTAAAGCTAAGCTACACTAGGTTTAGTTAAATATGAACAAATAGTAATAATAATAATACATCTCTAAAAGTGCATTAAAAGGATTGTAACACAAATGACAAGCCAAGTGACCCACAATACATGCACCCACCAGGAATATTAACTGTAACCATGCAGGATATGACAGTGTCTAGCTCATAGACATTTCATTTCCTGACACTTGTTATGACTGCTAGGATGATTATCACCCAACTGTGGCCGATGGACTGCTCCCAGAGTCTTCAGTGGACGATCTGAATTTGTTCCCTCAACATGAAAGCCGTTTAACACTGAAAGACAAAACAATGAACTCCTCGAGCTACAACTATGACCACAGCGCCCTCTACTGTCCAACATTGCTAAAAAATGTGCCTGTAGTGTATGCTCAGTCAGTGTGTATGTAGTGTACACTCAGTCAGTGTGTATGTAGTGTATGCTCAGTCAGTGTGTATGTAGTGTACACTCAGTCAGTGTGTATGTAGTGTATACTCAGTCATTATGTATGTAGTGTATGTAGTGTACACTCCGTCAGTGTGTATGTAGTGTAAACTCAATCAGTGTGTATGTAGTGTATACTCAGTCAGTATGTATGTAGTGTATGTTGTGTATACTCAGTCAGTATGTATGCAGTGTATGTTGTGTACACTCAGTCAGTGTGTATGTAGTGTATGTAGTGTATACTCAGTCAGTGTGTATGTAGTGTATGTAGTGTATACTCAGTCAGTGTGTATGTAGTGTATGTAGTGTATACTCTGTCAGTATGTATGTAGTGTATGTAGTGCACACTTAGTCAGTGTGTATGTAGAGGGATCTGCACCTCTTTGGTCTCCTTGGTTACCAGTCAACAAGAAAAAACACTTTTAACAACAAACTCCAATCCACCGGTGTCCTCACACATTCAGATTAGCTGATAGCACCTCACCATGGCCTCAAAACGCAGGACATCAACCAGAACCACACAGTTTATGGAGAAATTAGCTTTTTTAACAGACGCCCCGGAAATCAACACTTTTCAGGCAAGTATGAGCAGAAGTCTCTCTTTGCTCACATCTCCTCAAGTTTCAGACTGTCTAAAGTCATCTGCCAGCATGTCCCAAATATTTATTCATAATGGCATATTGATTTACCCAGTTTCAAACAAATCAGCCACAAGATGTCACTACAACAAGCTACAACATGCTTTCCTCTTATGTGGTTTGTTCTAGCTTCTTCATTTCATCTTTAAACTCAAACATGACGTTTACAAAATTCAAATGGTCTACTATCTGCTGAAGTTGTCAAATCAGTCTCTCACTGTGAGGGCTAGTTCTGCTTGGACCCTGCTTATTCTCTCAGCTTCAAATGACGGTCATACTACAAGTGTTTGTCTATATGTTCTCTGTGTAGCTGATGCTCCTGCTGCTTTTAGGTGGTCCTGCAGCTCTTTTTGATGGACCACTGGCTTCTCTTACCTTTCTTATTATTAGTCGTACAGGAATCTTACTGTGTGGTGCACCTGTCTGGAGAGCATTAGGTGCAATTTCATTAGCTTTTTCTTCACAAAGTATCAAAGCAATTGTACTGACAGGAATGTTTAAATCAGTCGACTATTCTCCTCTAACTGAATATTTATGTTTAGTGGAGTGAAGATGGGAAGTCTGTGGTCATTAACAGCAGAAACTATGAGCAGGAACTGAGATGGTTCAAAAAGCTCTCCATACTGAAGAAGGTAAAAAATGTTGCTGTTCTTCCTGGTTTGCTTCGTACCCATGGCTTTAAGATGGCACGGTGAGGCTCATACACATTACACACATTTAAACCAACGTAAGAGAAAATGTATGATTTTATTATATAGAAACTTGTTTTAGCTCTAAATTTAAAGGTTTTAATATTAAAAATATAATCTGAACAAGTGTAACTATTAGTGCTGGTAAAATTATAAAATGAACAAATTCTAATATTTCAGCTTGTCCTTCAGCATTTTATATTTTAACAGAGTTTTATTTTTAGTCAAGTTAAATAGGTTCAGTAGAATGTCACTGTTGAAATGTAAAGTTTTCTAGTGAAAAACTGAGTGACCACATGTCAAAATTTAATTCAAACTAGATGACAGAATTTAGTGTTTTAATTCTGTAGTGTTAATGATCTAGTACTAATGTTTAATATTTGTTTGTTAATTAATTAATTTATTAATAATTGAATGTCTGCTGTCAAAAACAGTGGATTAAAAGCTAGAAAGGCTTTCCATGTTATGCACAATTTACACCTGGCAGGAGCTCCAGTGCAGAAATACATGTATTTCAGCATCCAGACTTCATTAAAGGCACAGTCACTGGAAAAGGCTGGTGTAAAAGGAGGACTAAGTGCCTTGGTCCATCTGTTCATGGTCCACAGCAAGGAGAACCTTTAAAGAAATCTAAAAAAAGGACGCTAAAGAATGGAAAGGCTGCTTTTTCTTCACATCTATTCGGTAAGTATCTGTACCTGCTCCCCAGAGGAATCTTCTTGAGTCAGAGCTGGGTAGAGCAGCTCATACTGAAGTGAAAGTGTTGTTGCTCCAGTCAAACAACGATTCAAGTAAACTTGGTCTAGCAAAAAATTTTTTAAAAAGTAAAAGAAAAGTTGTTAGTAGGTCTAATGTTTAAATGTCTAACGGCAAAATTATTAACATTCCCCAATAAATGCAAATTATTTCATTTTTTCCCCTAAAGTGTAAGCTTATGCAATAGTTTGGTCACCTGGGCGGATTTGGGCAGCTTTTAATGCATCATTGCTATTTATTTGCTTAATTAAACCTATTGGAAAACAGCAAACAAGACACATGGCGTACCTGTAAATGTTTGGGCACTTGTCATTTTATGGGATAATTTCCCCAAAAGGTAGAAATTATGTGCTAAATATTGCTTCCATTAAAAATATTTAAGTTTAGTCTCTGTAGAGGATGTGTTCATTTGTTTGAATGTTATTGTTATTAGAAATTTAACAAAATGATTAATCTAAATAGGGCTGCCTGAGTAAATGGAGCTAGTTACACACTCTAGATATGGTGCATCATAAAATTGCTTATCTGGCAAATGTAGCCATTATACTGATGTTACCAACATGTAAAATCTTTCTGCAGTGCCTCCATTGAAGAAGCAGAGCACTAGATGCCTGTATCAGTATATAAACTACATTCCCCCAGTACCACAGAGCAAACCTCCTCAGGATACCACAAACATCAGTCTGTTCCTCTCCTGCACAGACTCTGAGCACTGTGGCACCAACAGCACAGTTAAATAATGCAGGTCTCCAATATAAACTACACTTAGCTGCTGAAATGTGATGTTTTAGAATCAAAGGTTTTTTTCCTGAAATAAAAGAAAAGCAGGTGTGAATCTTGTGTTCAGTGTATTAGCAAAATTTCTGTTAAGCATCTAGTTAAGATCTGCACTAGTGATGAAACACCGTTCTTGCAAAAGATACTCCCTCAGCTGGTGTTGTGTTGATGGAAGAGCAGACCGCTGTCCAACATGCCTGTCCAAATTCTCACGTGTTTGACTGGGTTGGGATCTGGTGACTGTGAAGCCATTAGTATATGACACATATAATTTTCTTCCTCATCAAACCATTCAGTGAGCCCTCATGGTCTTTAAATGGGGGCAGTGTCATCCTGTAAGAGACCATTCCCATCAGGAGACTAATGTTTCATCACAGGATAAAGGTGATCAATCACAATCAATCTGTATTGATTTGCAGTGACCCTTTCTACTAAAATGATAAATGATCCCCCATAGAATAACTGAACCACTGACCTTGTCAAGTGTTAAGGCCTACACTGTTTTCTTGGTGTATGCCACATATTTACTCCCTGTAGGACATGTGGCAAGGTACCATCCTGCTACAATGCCCCCCCGGCACTGTTGACTGTTGTCTACTGCTCCACATGTGCACGTGGGGGGGCATGTGGACAAGAGCTCCAGCTACGATCATCATTACACTTAATAATAATAATAATAATAATAATAATAATAATAATAATAATAATTTTAAAAAAAGGGTGGTAGTTAGTGTTGTCGTCTTACAGCAAGAAGATCCTGGTTCGATCCCCGGGTGGTAGGTTTGCTCCGGTTTCCTTCCACTGTCCAAAGGCTGCAGTAAGTTCACTGGACCCTCTAAGAATTGCCTGTAGGCATGAGTGTGTGTATGAATGGTTTTCTGTCTATCTGTTGCCCTGCAATGGCTTGAGCCTCCTGACCTGGGTGAACCCCGCCTTAGGCCGATAGTCACATTTACATTTACATTTTATTCATTTGGCTGACGCTTTTATCCAAAGCGACTTCCAAGACGTGGAGCAGAGTAGTGGG
>JBBPDA010000021.1:463223-508005 GCA_037974385.1 Arnoldichthys spilopterus | reverse complement strand
ATTATGTGACATGTCTGAGACACATATATAATATGTATAACACACACATGTATACACATAAGTATCAATATATGTAATATCAATGATTAGCAAATTAGTATTCTATACGCTTATCTGTAAAGTAGGATGATAAATGTATTCTCACTCTGTCTGTTCTTTATGGAGGTCTGGTCCTCTTGGATCATGGTCTCTGTGGCTCGGGCAAAGGCCATGGCTGTGGCGCAGTAGCCATGATGCACCAGGTAGCTGGACACCATACTGAAGAGCAAACCACAACCACAGTTATTGCAGTATTACAGAACTGTTATTTGCTTTATGGAATTGACAACTTCACAAAACGTACTAGTTACAAACAGCAAACTAATTTTTTGAACCATTGTCATAAGTTAATCATTATTGTAATATACTGTAGCCCTCCACAATGTCAATACTGCAGAAAGCTACAAAATGCAAATAAGCCCTTTTACAAATTACAAATTTTATTATTGTGTGCTATGAGCTTACTGACCACCATGGTCCAGGTAAGATTTTGGGAGTATTTGGATGAACTGTGCCATTCATCTGATCGAACAAACTTAAAAAATTGTGGTCAAAATATTGTAGGACAATCAACAGTTCATTATCATGTTTAAATTAGGGCTATCAGAATATTCAAATAAATAATTGCAATAAAATATAATACTTATAGTAATACTTATAGTAGTTTAAAAGCCATTTGAAAGTGGCAGTTGAACCAGAGGACTGTAACTGCAAATTCTTTTACAGCCAAACACAGTACATGGGCAGCTGGGCTTCAACCTGCACTGTTGTCTTTGGAAAGGTCAAACTAGGAAAATGTATTTCAACATTAAAAAATAGTTTTTTGTCAATATATTAAATTTGACAGCACTTTTGACATATTTCATGGCATATCAACAAAGCAAAATATAGCAATATAATCACAACACTGCATTTTGTACATATTGTGCAGTCCTATTTGAGTCCTACTCACTTTTGCAGCACTGTCTGCCACTCGCCGAGTCTCTCTCCGATGGGGAAGCGGGCAATCATGCCATGGATCTTTGCCCTCCATTCACTCATATAGTCTTCAATGTCAAACACAAATGGCTGCTGGCCAAAGTTAGCATCCACAATTTCTCCAGGAGTCTGCAGCCCTACTGTGGGATACAGGTTGGGCTGAGAGAGGGAGAAGGGGAGAGAGATATGATGAGTACTGCTTGCATTTTAATGGTGTCTCTCTATTGCCCTGTCACTGAGTCACTGCGGAGGGCCTTCTTCCAAATCACCTCAACTGGCAAAGCATCAGCTGAAGTGTCTGCTTCATTAATCATACACTACAAGCAGAAAGCTCTGCCAAACGCATTAGCACCCTCTTAACCTGGACATACAGCAAAAGCATTCCAAAGGTAGGGCAAGATGCAAGTGTGTATGTGTGTGAGACAAAGTGAGTGAATGAGTCAGTGCTTCACTCTTCACTTACTGGGAGGTCTGTGAATGCCACACCTGAAAGAGAAAAAGAAGCAGACAAACATCAATTCCTGTAAAACATAATGATCTGCCTTACGGCTACTGATACATTCTAAGGTTCAGCTGGTTTTGTCAAACAAGTTTGACAGGCCAGATCCATCGTCTATGACTAAGAACTTCGTCAGTAAAGGACGTTCTTTAGAGGTTTCGACTGGACAGGTAGGATTTTTACCTAAACTGTGTCCGTTCTTGGTGTAGAAGCATGTGTTGTTGATGAGGTTCACGCAGCAGCCAATCACGTCACCCGTTGTGAAGGTCGGGCCGTATGGTTGGCCAGTCCCTGAGGAGCAAAAGGAGTGTCCGTCGTCACCGTGGTAACCATAGGAGTGCTTGTCCCAGCCTGAAGGAAGACATGAAGAAAACCAGAGATTGTAGTCACATAATAGCGCACTGACTGACACTCAAATCACTTCAGTAATTTATTCTGAATACCATAGAGTTAGGGGTGTGCATCTGGATCAGCTCAAAAGGGCATAGCTATGTGAGTCCAGATGGATGAGCTTGCACTTGCAATTTTTTTCCATTCTCTCACTTGAGCCTTAAGTACAATATGCAATGCTTCACCCGGACAGAAGGGGGCATCAGACTACGCATCAGATATGACTGAGCCTGAATGAGTCACTCAACTCCCAGCAACACTTACTGTGTACCACAGACACTGTGAATCCCAACCATTTGCATGCCAGTACTGAGGATTGCATATGGTAGTGTGTGTGAACAGTCTGGCATTACAATGCACAAGTCTCATCAATTTAAAAGCGATGAAGAGCGAAGGATTGGACAGACACAAACCAAAAAACAAGGAGAAAAGAAAAAGTAAGTCAGGGGATTGGGGGGGGGGGGGGGTTGGGGTGGTGGTGGTGGTAGAAAGTAGGTCGTGTGTGAACTGTGAGGTATTAGATTAATCTGCAGAGCAGCACTGACAGGGATATTGCTCCTAAAGCCGCGTTCACTGTTCCCTCCATGCTAATGAAATGGGCAGGGCTCCACTATGGGATCAGAGACGCAGAGGTCAACAGGGCGCGTAAGACCATTATGCTCCAATCACACACACATATACACACACAAACACACACATGCAGGTGACATCATCTCTTTTCCTCAGCAACAGCAACGTAAAGCCACACATCACTGCACTTTATTCTGTAAACCCAGCACTAATGCTAAGCATGTAAAAACACTAAGCATGTAAGAATTTCAGTGTACTGGAAAAATTCAACATTCAAAACAGTTTAAACTAAAAATTTAAACTGTGTTGAAGATTCACTCCTTGGTCGTCTCCATGAATATTACATTTACATTCTTTCGTGGAAACCACCATCAATGACCTAAATGGCCTCTAGGTGCAGCCTAGCAGAGTAACATAAGAAGAGAGGGGAGCAGGACTGATGTTATACACACACCCAAACGTGAATTCTAGAATTTACTTGTTTTGGCTTGTTTTGGTATAGGGCTGCTATAAAAAGGGCTGAAAAAGTTCTGTTCAAGAACTTGACATGAGCCAAATCAACATGTGTAGTTATAATTCAAACTCTGCAGAATCACAACATTTTTTAAAACTTAATACCTCACCTCTGAAGGAGTAATTAACGCTGCTATAAAATACAGAAAAATTAACCTGGCAACACCTAAAGGCTCCAAATATAGGTACTATACACTCTACTAGCACAGATACTAGAATACTACAACAGGCCAAGACTGAAATACAATAGGCACACAATCTACATGAGCGCGCTTCCATTTCCATCGTATTCCGAACCCTCTGAAACAAAGAGAAGCAGCAGGGGCTGAATGAACTGGCGAGTTGTAGTCAGCAGGCATGTGTAGAATTGGCTAGATGACTCCAAAGCATTCCAAAAGCCTCAGGCACCATGGAGAAGCCAATAGCAAGGTGACAAAGTCACAAGCTGGGGCCTGCTGATTGGACAGAGCAGGCTGGAAGTGCCATGTGATTGGCCAGGACAGCCCATGGAATACAGGGAATCCAGTGGGCTCACAACTGTGTGCCGTGTGCTGAACACACACACATTCCTCCACTCTTTAACAACTCATGCTCTCCTCATCTTCTGTTCATTCTGTGTGGTGCAGCTGTGCAACTGATGAAATTCAAGATCACAATATCTTCCATGACCCCATTAAATGATATTTAAAGTCTGCAGTAACAAAGTTAATGAGAATTCATGGTCCCTGTCTACTACTGAGCATACAAGAAAAATGTTTTGCACACCTGACAGAGCTTGTTTTGACTGAACTCTTTGGTTCTGTTCCACTTCTGTTTTGCAAACCTTACCACACCACATTTACACAAATTGAACTTAGTTTTTATTTTAGTTAGAATTTATATGAAGGCTTCTAAAGCAATGTGAAGCATCTACGAAAAGCATAAACTGCCCTTAATTATGTTTGCTTTGTTCAGTATTAATGCACATAAAAAAATAATATTTAAAAAAAACTTGCTGTGACACCAATACCGGTTTAGACCTTCCATCTCCCCAAATTACCTCCCAGACCTGGGACATCTGCTTTTACCTGAATAGGGTCAAAACAGCCTCATGTTTATGACTTGAGTTAGTTTACCGAATTTCTGAACACATTACATCGGAAGCAGCGCTCACAGTAGAGCACAACACGTTGCTCCATTCACTTTCTACAGTGGCTTTAACAGTAAACATTTTAAAACATTTTCTCTTGGTTTAATGACGTTCAACCAAATCAACTACATCACTACAGACCATCATATTCATTAGCATATGGGTATCCTGAGAGAAAGAAAATAAACAAGCTCAAATCAACAGTTATAATTCGGCTCTTATTATCCCAGCCACACTCAATTCATAGGAAAACTGCGTCCGCCAACTCAAACAGAAAGAAACAGCTAATAGGACACTTTTTCCATGTACTTTGTCTCTCTGCTGAAGTCTTCTGTGGAAAATTGGAGAAAATGTCAAGTTAAAGTTTTGCCTTTCGAGAGCTGTATTTTGAAACATTTTGAGATGGACTGGGAGGCGCTTAAGGTCATTCTGTTCACTCTCCTAGGGCATGTTCAGGCATGCTGGAAGCAGCAGAGAGGGCAATAGGACAGAAAGTGTTGGTGAATGAAGGACTGAAGACGCTGAGACGGCACGGAAAGGGTGGAGGCGTGCAAGTGGTGCCAAACCACAAACACAAATTATACGATAGAAACCCAAGTAGGCTATTCAGGAGGGAAAGAACACAGATTTGCATGGGAGCAGGTGCAATGTTAACAAGGTGGACTCTACACAGGTAAACAAAGTCACAAACAGGGATTTGCAAACACATTTCACTGCCTGATTTAATAGCTGTAACAGCAGAGGCAATATTCACATCTCCTAATACAATTAATTCAAATTAACTATAAAAATCAACTTACACTCAGATTAAAAATAAGTGAAGTCAGAAAATAATTATATAAAACGAACAATGATTATTCACACTTCCTCAAGTTACACTCTAAAAGATGATTTTTTCCCCCATTTGAAAAGCAGCATTTTTTTGAGTGGAGAGGATGTGTTTACTGTCAATAATTCAATCAGCAGCACACAGTGAGAACAACAGTGGCTGCATCTTATACACCATGAGTGTATATATTATATAGTTCCAGCTCTTCCATGACTGCAGCATCTTGCTCTCATTCTTGCTCATGAATGAACATCTATAAAATGCAAAAATCAAGACTAAACCTAGTCGGAGTAGCATTACAGAGAAATTACATTGTAGGGATACATGTAGAATGATTAATAAAATGCACACACTGTAGCAGAGCAGCCCAGCCTCATCTAAACACCCATGCAGAACACAATAATTAGGTCAAACAATCAATTTTAAACATCTGTCTGATAAATGTATTTAAAACAAAAATCTGCCGATATGCCAATATGATTCAGTATCACTGTGCGTTCCTTATTGGTGGTATATTTTATGTGTACATGATACTTAAGAGTAAACATACAAATCCCATTTCCAGAAAAGTTGGGACATCTTGTAAAACGCAACAGAAACAAAAATCTGAAGTTTGTAAATTCTCTTGAACCTTTGTTGTAATACCTTGAAGTGACAAAAGTACAAAGAAATGACATTGTACAATTTAAGTTTTGGCTGGCGAACTTCAGTGTATTTTGTAAATACAAACTCATTTTAAATTTGAGTGCTGTAACACTAAAAAATGTTGGTACAGAATATTTAAGTTACTCCATTTTGAAACACCCGGTTGCTGCCAACCAGAGGACCATGGAACACGCAATGTCAAAGCTTCAACCCAACTTGGAAAGGGTGAGGTGAATTACAAATTCGATTGTATCTTTATCGTCATAGTCACACAGAGGGAGGACAAAAGAAATTGTGTATGTAAAAAAAAAGATGCATTGATAATCGGTTTTATCACCACATCACAGCCCTCTGAATCGTAAACAAATCGAATCGTGAGGTGTCTAGAGATTCCCAGCCCAAATCAGTTCTGTGTAGAAATGGATGGATCAGATGGACCCAGAGACAGTGGAAACGTGCTGTTGTCAGCAGAGTCCACAGCTTCTTTCAGAAAAAAAAAAGACACAGGGTTATCTGCGACAGGGTCAAAATGTCGAGTGCAAAACCCAACATCAGTCATGGTATGGAAGTTCATTATTGCCCATGACATGGGTGGCTTACATATATGAGGAGGTCCCATCGACAGAGGTGTATTTTGGGATTTTTGAGAGAGAGATTTTTCGTAGACAAAGAGTGTGTGTGCTAAACTGGCATGCCAAGAAGTGCAGGTCTGTCTCCTGTTGAAAATGTATAGCACATCACAGAGTAAAAGCAAATGGTTTAGTTCTTGAATTAAGCAAAACTGCAACAACTGCCCACGTCCCCTAAATGGTCAAAAAAGGCATAATTTAACACAGCGGTAAACATCTCTGACAAAATGTTTTTTAAAGTGTTGCAGGCATCAAATTCAAAAATGTGTTTACATTTTAAAAACACATTTGAACTCTTTCTTTGTACAGTTAAATAAAGGTGAAAGAGAAATAAAAAAATACAAAATTTCCCAGAACTTTTCTGGAATTGGGTTTTGTACTTCCAGGATGAACAAATTCACAATGGAAGCAATTTTTGTTACTTTAAAGATATTTTTTTGAAACCTAAAAGCTGTAAGATTAGGACTGCAGTTGTGGGCTATATCATGGCAACCTACAGCACATGAGAAGCTGAGCTTTAGCCTGGAAACTAAAAGTCCCCAAAAAGCAATAGACACAATCATCCTATTATGGAAAACTGTTATTTTCCATGTGATCAAACAAAAGAACTTTGCACAATTAAGGGGCCATTGCTAATCATAGATCTTTCAAGACCAGTCCAGATATTCACACACATTCACTCAACCACCCAACTGTTCGGTGTTATTCAGTCCAAACTCCACCTGTTCACCACAGATCAGGAGTCATGTTTACTGAATGGTTCCCCAAGAAGCACAGTCACCCCCTCACCCTCTCTCACACATGCACGCACGCACACACACACACACACACACACACACACACACGCACCCTTACTAACTCACCCGGCAGTCTGTTCATGTTGACTCCCTGGGCGGACAGTCCAATCCCCATGTACCTGTAAACAACAGTGAATCAAGAACAAAGGTTGACACCATGAGGGTTCACATATGGAACAGCTGCAGAACGGACTTACAGGGACAGCTTTATGTACTGCCTACATGCAGAATCAAACTACACACCATTTCTGAATATTGGGACTAATCCCATTCATTCCTCTTAGTTCACTAGAAAAACTGCACTACATCGTAAAAGCAAGAACTTTGGACCATCTCCAAATACAGCCCTATAACATGTAAAAAGCTGTTAAAGCTGAGAGAGGTAAAAAGCTCCTGAGAAATCTGAAGGTAAAAGAAGTCAATATTTCAAATATTTGAGAAATAACTTGGATGAAATGAAGTCATCCAAGTCAGACGAGAACTGTCCCGTTCTGTTGGGTCAGAGAGATCTTCCCTACTAGAAACGAGGCTAAAAATTGAAAAGATTAACAATTATTTTTCAATTCTGCCTTCTTTAGTTAACACCACCTCAACTCTTAACAGTCACCACTGTTGTTTAAGATAACGCTTTGCACAAGCTAGAGCAAGCGAATACTACACCATTTCGCGAATATTTCCATCATAGATGTAGAACTTTATTACTAGTTTCTGATGTCAACAAGTAGGCGTAGCTTGATCAAAGCTGCTAGTACGTTTTTGCAGATGTGCTGTTCATTCTCACCAACTAACACAGAACAATTCCAGTAGCACAGCACTTACCCATCCCTGCCTTTGCTGACAATCTTCACTTCAAAGTAGTAGATGCCACAGGCTGCAGGAATAGGGTGGGTAGCCCGGACAGACGCTGCATCTTTGTGGTTCTTTCCGTGGCCTAGAAATGGAGTGGACAAGGAAGGGCAGAATGAGTCAGTGACCATAGGCCTCAAACCCAAGAGGCCATATGTACCAATTAGGGCTCAAATCTTGAGCTTCCAACTTGTTCTTTGAAAGTACTTTGAATACACACATGTAACTACAGGAGTCATTACCAGATTCAGCTCTTTCGGACACACAGTGAGAATATTCACATCCATACCCATATAGTTATAGTCATAGAGACATGAAGAATGAAAAACTAAACCTGGAACAGCATTCCTTTAGAGTGGGACATGCATGACCTCCTAATTTAATCTAAACAAGCCCGCAATGAGGTGCAACAAACGACCTTGTCAGAGTTATTCTGCACGATTAGGTCCAAAAAAAAGAGAAAAAAAAGCCATCATTCACACAGTGATGCATGTGAGGAAGAGAACACTCATGAGACTAAACCTAGAACGTGGACCTGGAAATAGACATCATTTCACAATCCGACACACGGCGCGCACACTGAACAACAGCAAAGCAATGTAACACATGCTTGCCTAAGCAGCACACAATATTAATCACTATTGCAAAGAGAGACTCTACAATTCCAACCAAAACTCAAAGCACTGCAATTAATCACAGCACTAATATCAAGCATTTTCTCTCATAACAGATCATAATAAATAAACTATGGCACTTGATAGGTGATATAGTGTAGGTATTATTTGCGGAGAAGGTTTCAACCATTATTAGCTCACTTTTTATGTCGCCAAGTCAAATTAAAGAAACAGCCTTTCTTTAACTGATTGGCCAAAAAAATCCACTATTCCCCCACCTCCCGTATATAATGAATTCGCCAAGAGATGCTGGTTGCCTTAAGTTTTGCACTACAGCTATGAGCATAATGGAGTTATGATAGCCTCTAGCCTGTAACTGTATGCTTAAATCACCACACACTTACTCTAAACCATGTCAAATTTCTAAGTAATCTTCAGTAGACCCGCTCAGGCCTATGCAGTTTCTGACAGAGAACGGGATTCTGTTATACAAATCTAATTTCTGGGAAAGTTGCTGTTCTTCATAAAATGCAACAAAAAGAAGAATGTGTGATTTGTTAACTCTCTTAAACTTGAGAATCTCTTAAATCTCATTTAACTGAAAAAAAGTTCAAAGAAAAGATTTCCAATGTCCTTAAATGTATGTTATAAATATAAACAAATTTAGAAACATTCCACAATACACAGATGAAACAGGGGAGAGAATCTTAATTGAGGGGATCGTGGGTATTAAAGGAGCATACAGGCTCAGTATCTGTAAGCAAACATGGGTTGTGGCTTATTACTTTGTGCCAACATTTCTCAACACAATATTACAAAGAATTGAAGTCTTTTATCTTCTACAGTACATAATATGGTGAAAAGATTTAGGGAGTCTGAGGAAACTTCAGTCTGTGTAGGACAAGGTCAGAAACACCTTGTGAACGCATGTGACCTTCAAGCCCTCAGAAGACATTGCATGAGAAACGGTCACGCTGCAGTGAAAAAAAGCCACATGAGCTCAGGAGGACGTCAGGAAAACTGCTATTACTTAACGCAGTCCACTGCTGCATCAAAAAATGCAGCCGGAAACTACAGAGTTCTCTGGTGCAGAGCTCATCTTCAATAGGACAAAACACATTGGAAAATGTCAGAGGAGTCACTGTTTCAGCTTGAAACTGACCATCTAGACTGTTTTTAGCAAAAGGGGCAGAAGTCAAATTCTGCCATGGTATAGGGGGTATCAGTGCCCACGACATGAGTATGAAGGCACCATTGATACTTAGGTGTATGTTGGGACTTAAGAGAGACATATTCTGCCATTAAGGGGGTGACTTTTTCTGGGAAGTCCATGGTTATTTCAGCAAGACATTCCCAGGCCTCACTCTACATATGCTGCAACAGTGTGGCTTTGTAGAAACAGTGTCTGCCTGCCAGCAGTCCGGATCTGTCTCCTACTGAAAATGCATAGAGCTTCATTAAAAGTAAAGCAAGCGTGTGATGATTTAGCCTTGCACAATGCAAATTGGCTGGCATAAGCTTTCATTTTTTATTAGAAACAGTAGCCTGTGCAAAACTAACGAAGCAAATGTCTTCCCTGAAATACGTCTTAGCTGATCAACTACTTAAGGAATAAGCGGTAAACACTGTATATGAGATTTTTAACTCCATAAATATTCATATGGAGATATTTGACATTGAAAAAATCCACATCTCAACACATACAATACTCATCATTGACGCTTTTAAATACCATCACTGTATTTCAAACAAACAAGTTATGATTTCACCAGAGGTCATTTAGAAATACCCATAATCTATAGTTTCACGAGGTCCCACTACATTGCTATCCCATGCATTGCTTGGTGTTTGCACAGCTGTTTTATTGTTATTGGTCTGAGCACCTCCGTAACCGTTGCAGCGCTATCTACACAGCTAGCAAAAGTACTTCGGCTTTATCACCCACCATAAAAAGAAAATAAATAAATAGCGCAATTGGGGAAACCAAAGACATGGCACCCATTAAGACTGTGAGAGGAAAAAAGACATGCCATGGAAATAGAAAGTGAACATTTCATTCTCTTTAATACAGTGCCAAAAGACAAAGATGATTATACTTCAACAAATGACACAAAGGAATTTATATTTGTTACTATTTCCATAATTTAAATAAACAAAAAACAGGTCAGTCTCATGGAAAAAGTAAGAACATCCTTACATTTATCTGTAATAAATAAGTCTGTAAAAACAGAAGCAAAGACACAAATTTGACCTGAACACAATACGAACATCGGAGCAAACAGTTTGACAAAGAACATAAACAAAGACCAGGCCTTTTGGTTTAACAGAGATAGAGTTGTTTGGCTACAGTAACAGTAAACGTTTGGTATAGACCAAAGATTTTTTTCTTTTCAGGAAAAGATCCTTATAACTATTAAGAAAAGTGGCAGAGGAAAAGTCAAAAGACAACTAAGGCCATTTCTCCAAAAGTTGAAGATGAGGTGGGCATGTCAACAGGGTAATGATCCTAAACACACTAGCACATCAATCAACCGAATGGCTCAAAATTAATAAAGGAAGGTTTTTTGAACCTCACTAAAATGGTGTGTGGAATCTGAAAACGGCAGTGCATGTAAGAAAACCCTTTAACGTCTTGAATTCAACTGAATACAATTTGCACGGAAGAACAAATACTTCAGCCAATGTCACAGACTGGTAGACAAATATGCAAAACATCTACAAAAAGTAATTTCTTCAAAATGAGGCAATACTGTCCTCTGAGGCAAAGGATGTACTTACTTTCTCCAGAAAGAAAAATATATCTATAAATATTTGCATTAAATAAAACATTGAAAAAACTATTTTTCCTTCTGGTTTTGTATAAACATATAAAGTCATCTGTTGGCACGATTAGAGAGAGAGAGAAATGTTTGTTTGTTTAGAAGAAAACTCAACAATGTCCATGGAATGTACTTATTTTCCCCCCCTACATGACTGTACCTGTTTAAAAGGCTTTAATATATGTACACACACACTCTAAATTTACATCAAGAGTACTGCAGCTTGGTAGCCAAAGCCTGAATGACCAGAGCTATCTAATTTCTCAGAGCCGGGGGCTGAACCTGGATCGGCTTTAAGCCATCATATGCTGATGAATATGTTAAGGCCTACACAGACAGAATGAACACATGACCCTAGATCAGCTCTGTTACTCTGAGACCAGGGATACGTCCATATGGGCTTTGGTGTTGATTTCCCTCTAGCTAGCCGGGGTAGTGTTCAGTCATATACAGTTTGTGGAACAGTCAGCGTATGGTAGCCTCCCCCACGGTCAATCACACCCTCAGTTACTGACACCATCCAGCAGTGATTGAGAATGTTCAGGACTGTCAGAAGTGTGCTTTGCTGAAACCTTTGCTCCTGTGTGTTTGCCCTGTGTGAGGTATATTTCTGAGTGTCTGAGCCCATTCATTTCATTATCTGTGTGAGCTCCAAGTGCGTGCACCCTAATACTGTAACTTGACCCTACATGCCGTTAGATAACAGGACACCTTAAGGCCTGAGTGTGTCCATGTGTGCGAGATCAGAAAGCAGTGCTACTGGCTGTTTCTAGGCTATGCCAATAGGTAGACAAATCCATGTCACATATGAACAAAATATACTTATTTTGGTGTGTAAAACACAAAAATGTTTACTACATTGGATCTGTAAAACTATAATTCAGAACTACTGAGAAAGCACAACTTGTTATGGTGGGGGCCATGCAATATGACAAAATGTATTGTTATGGTGATAAATTACAATATAATAGCATATATATCCATCTCACACTGCTTTCCAACCACTCACAGCTGCCTGCTACTCCACATGTGAGGGTTTAAATGAAGAGATCACATTACGTTGTGGTGGGCTTTGTGTGACTGAGTGTGTTCACAATGACAAATATTTCACTTTCACTTAAAGAGCACCATTAGACTGGTTTAAAATGTTGAAATGTTGAAATGTGCAGAATGAAATGTGGCCTTAAACCTTTGCACCATTTTTAGAGCCAACTGATCTATTAGATTTACATTTACAGCATACACAGCATTTAGCAGACGCTCTTATCCAGTGCAACGAACAACAGCGCATTGTGGTCCATGTCTGTTGTTCTATCTGTAGAGCTAAACCCATCAACAGCTGTCATTCTACTAAGATACTACTAGATAAGTTACACACCATAACAAACCCTGCCAATCTTGTAAGCCCAAAAGACAGAGTAAACAATAAACAGTAAATACACAATCAACAATAAATATGAGGCTAGTTAGTTTCCTAGATATTCCTTGAAGAAGTGCGTTTTGAGTCATCGTTTAAAGACTGCAAGGGACTCAGACAATATCACCATCCCATCTTTTTGAACTGCTGCTAATGTAAGGAGTTTAATGCACTTGGATGAGAGCTCTGGCTGTTAATTCTGTAAGGTTAGCTACCAGACCCCCTGAGTAATAGGAGAGAGTGTCCAGAGAGTGCCGAGCCAATTTTGTTCTCTTGGACTCCCGGCCATGGATTGGGGATCAAACTTGTGTTCTGGTGATACTGCCAATGCTTAGACAATTTTATCACTTGGGAGGATCTATGCGCTTTTTGACAAATAAGCAAGGTTGTCATGTTAATGCTTTCATTTTTAGATTATGAAAGCATTATAACAACATGTAAATACAATATCTGGGATTTTAGAAAAGCAGATTTTAATTTGAATTTGAAGCTTTCAAGTATAATTAGATCAAAACTGTATTTGTGTTCTATGATCAGACTACATGTGTAAAGGGGTTTAATTAATCTAATGTAGAAAATTAGGCCTGTTTAATCAGACTTAAAACACTGTGTAAAATGTTGAATAAAAAGTATTGCATTCATACATGTAAGAATATTTTTTTTAAATGTGGCACCACTTTTTTTTTGCCATATTGACCATCTCATATCAAATGGGCATAAGTTCTTCGATCATAGCTCTTATCGTACCTTTTTTCTTCTTTTTTTATTGTTTATTGATTTACCAACATTTGAAAACTGCTGCCTATTATATTGTATGAACATTTCTAGAAATGGTCCAAAATGTCAGTTACAGTTGAATGTCACAGTAATGTTTGCATCCTACACCTTTTCAGAAATATGAGGTGTTCTTACAACTCTGAGGTATAAAGTTTTTTTTTTATTTCACTTAGGCTGGTCACATTGAAATCTACAAACCCTATTTCCAGATAAGTTGAGATATTTTCCAAAATGCAATAAAAACAATAATCTGCGATATGTTTATTCACATGAGCCTATATTTAACTGACAAAAAATACAAGAAAACATTTTCAACAGTTGAAAAACTGGCCAACACAATATTTTTTAGTATTTTGAAAATATAAATTCAGAATTTGATGGCTGCAACGATCAACAAAAGTTGGGACAGAGGCATGCCTACCATTACGTTTCTACAATTACATCACTTTTCTTTTAATAACACTTTTTAATCATTTTTAGAAATGAGAATACTAATTGTAGTAGTTTGGCAACTAGAATTCTTGCTTGATATAAGACGGAGCTGCTCAATGCTGCGTCTTCATTATGCACCATACATTTTTAAAAGGAGACAGATCTCACACTTTGTGTCTACGTAGGCATGCTGTTGTAGCATGTGCAGAATGTGTGGTGCTGAAGTAAGCATGGACATCCCAGGAAGAGACGTCACCTTCATAGTAACATGTGTCTCTCTAAAAATCCTAACATACACCTTAGAGTCAATGGTACTTTCACATACATGGTCAACTCACCTATGCTGCAGGCACTGATTCACCCCCATTCCATCACAGATATTGGTTTTTGCACCTTTCACTGATAATCTGGATGGTTTCTTTTATCTTTGGCACAAAGAACTTGACCGAGATAAGCTTAGGCCCATAGAACTCTCCAGCGTTACTGTATTATACTGTACTTCTTGTGTAATACAGTTTCAAGTTGCATTTCTTGATGCAGCAACTGCCTGCATTAAGTGACAAGCATTTTTTGAGGTACACCCAGGCCCAGGTGACTTTGTCATTGCAGCATGACTGTTTCTTAGGCAGCACTGCCTGAAGGTTTAAAAATCACTTTTCACAAAAAACTTTTTACAATATTATGTAGTGTAGGTGATGTAACTTGCTCTGAGAAATTTTCCTTTTGAACTAAAAATTCTCACCTTTCATTTATTTTTTTATTTTTTAATGTGGAGCCTTTCAAACTGGTGTTAATTGAATGTCCGTGCACATTTTAGCCTTATTTTAACTCTGCCCCATTTTTGTTGAGTGTTTCATCAAACTCTACATTTGTGTATATCTACAAAATACAATAAGGTTGGTCAGTAAAACCATTGAAAACCTTTTCTTTGTACATTTTGTCAGTTAAATAAAGGTTCATGTTAATTAACAGATTACAAATCTTTGTTTTTATTGCATTTTGGAAAATATGCCAACTTTTCTGGAAGTGGGGTTTGTACATATACCAGTGCAAACTTCTGCATGCTTGGTATGCAAAATCGAATGACTAACATATCCTGCAGTCCTGCATACTGAAGTAATAAGATAGACGGTCAGCCATACATTACTACAATCTATTACATTACGAATAATAAGCTGAGAGAATATTCATCATCTCTGATTACAGCAGCAATATTAATCACCACTAATTTTAGCATACTCGCTTCTATGACCATGCCACAGCAGGCTTCCCTGTGATGCCCAGACAAACATCCATAATAAAACATTGAAACACACACACACACACACACAATCTATTTATATAACTCACTCACACGAGCAGTGTAAAATCAGACTTCCCTGTATGTGCAGATCCTCCAGTCCCTCGCTAACACACACACACACACACACACACACACACACACACACACACACACACACACACACACATATGCACTCTCTCCTGCCCCCATCCTCTAACACACTGTTCTATTTATACCACCAACACACACACACTCACAATCTAACAGCACATACGAGTAAGACGACTCTGACGAATTCTCTTCTTCTTTTCCATGTCTCTCTCTCTTTTACACACACATGCATGGATTTCACCCAAAGTGCATAATCATAGCCTGTCATTGGTGAATGGATGACACCCTGACAACACTCATCCTGTGTACGATGCAGCATTTGATCATCTGTTTTGCACCAGACCTGCTTTATATTCAGATTTGCAGGCCACTGACTTTTTTCTCTCTTGGGAGAAGTAATCTGTTAACAGCTCCGTACTGCAGAATGGTTTAATCATTAATAACAACAGAGAGCCTATTAAAAGCCAAACGTTTCTTCCAAAAAGCTTTCTTTTATACAGAATGAAATATGGCCTTAATCCTCTACACCTCTCCTGATAGTGCTAGAGCATACTGATCGATTCGAACATATTACAGGCATACCACTGCTAAGGAAAACCGCTTAAATCAAACAAATAAAATCCAAACACGGAAAATGCATGAATTGTAAAAAAGCAAACTCCCCACAAAAGCAAAAAATCACACATAAGGGAAGGATGGTAGATGTTTGAGGTCTAATGATGAATGAAATTCATAATACTGTTTCACATGAAGTGGTATATTGAATCACTGTATTTTTAAAACACATTTTCATTATTATGTTAATGCTTCAATTTTTAGCTCATAGGAACATTATAACATAGTGAAAATACAATAATTGTGAGTTTAGAATAACAGAAGGAAGTTTTTCCTGAACCATTTTGATGGCTTATCAAGACAAAAACATGAAATGATTTTTGTGCCAATCAGATTTGAATTATGTACTTGCATTTACATTTACAGCATGACAGGCGCTCTTATTCAAAGTAACATGCATTATTTGAATTATTATGCCTATATGTATGAATCTTTGAAATGGAATTAAAACAAAACTTTATTTGATTTCTATGATTTAACTACACCGAACACATAACAAAACTAAACCCAACACCCAAGAACTGTCTGTTCACTTGTTGCCCAATATATCCCACTCCTTGGCAGCTGCCACTCTAATTGAATCAGTGTTATTCACTTCACCTGTGGTTTTAATGTTGTAACGTATTGTATTTATGTGTACGGGAATTTAATTAATCTAATGCAGAAAATTAGAAAACTGAAAATTAGAAAACTGCCACAGCGAAGCTGAAATTTAAGCTTTCTCCATAAAGACTACATAATGAAGGGCTAAAAATAAAGAAAACAAATGACAAAGATTTTCAATTCCTCACTCATGAAATGGTGAAGGCAAACAACAATCACTGAAGAAAGTTAAGTAGTACTTATTAAGAGTGTAGCTAGCTTAGTACTAGTGCTAACTAGGCTGCCAGTCACTCCAACAAAGTCACTGTGCTGCAGAGCTGTAAGACTAACAGCTAAGCTAGTGCTAGTGCTGACCAGCTAAACAAGGGAGCAGTGCTAGCTGGCAGGCTAACAGGGCCACAGTCGAGATTTGATAAATATTCAAATATGCAACAAATCCAAGGCCCACTGGCACAAAAATCATGTCACAGAAACACTAAGCAAAAACAGGGCTTTACAGAACCCTGATTTAATTGAATATGCTAGCCAAAAGCTAATAATGCCACAATCTACATGCTAGCCACGATGCAATGATATAATACTCTACAGGCAATACACTTGGTAAGAAACTGGGGTGGGCAACATAATGATAGCTGAATTTCATGGGTAGGACTGTCATGATAATGTAATTTAGAAATTAAACTTTATGCTCAGTGAATTGGCCTAGTGACTACCTTGCAAACTTGATGATAAGCTATAATAAATACGAGCAGTTACTCAAAAAACAATTTAAAAGATGAGTAAAAATAAACCTACAACAGCAGGATCCCACAAATGTGCATATTTCTGTAAGTACATGTATACAAAGTACAATTTAAAAAATTACCTAAAAATTACCTATACTTTTTAGGTACAGGGCAGCTATCAACAGCACCTGTGGAGCAGTGTAGTGGGACGGTACCTTGCTCAAGGGAACCTTACTGGTGCACGGGCCGTGACCTTCGGTTCAAAGGGCAAGGTCCTAACCACTAGGCCATCACTGTCCAAAGCTTGAAACTACAGATGAAAGTGTGACCTTCAAATCCTCAGAAGGCACTGCAAAAGAAACCCTCTTGCTGCGGTGATAAATATAGCCACATAGGCTTTGGTGTACTTGAAACTATTAAGTAAAGATAAAGCCATACATCAATTCTATGCAGAAATGAGTTCTCTGGGCCTAAGGTAATCTCAGATGAATTAAAAGACCATGAGTCCATGTTTCAGCTTGTTTTTATAAAGACGAAATGGCCCGTGCAGATTAGCAAAGGAGCAAAAGGCAACACCCGTCATTGTATGAGGATGCATCAGTGCTAATGACATGGGTAACTGGCATGTGTGTGTGTGAAGGTCCCCCTGACACAGGGGAGAATATTGAAATTTTAGAGAGATATAAACTGCCATCAAGGTGATGTATTTTCCTGGGAAATCCACAGTAATTTGAGCATGACAATGCAAGACCTTTCTGCATGAGCTACAGTGGCTTAACAGCTGCTTCACATTGTGTGTGTGTGCTTGACAGGCATGCCAGCAGGGCAGATCGGTCTCTTACTGAAAACAAATAGTGCATGAAGAAGAGAATCAGACAATGGCAACAAAAGACTGTTGGGCAAAAAGTTTACTTGGACATCTCCAACAATTAGTATCCTCAGTTCCTAAAGGATATTAAAGGGAAAAGTGATAAAACACTGATAATGTTCCTGTCTTTTTTGTGTGCTGAAGGCATCAAACTCTAAACTTATATATACATCAATCAGCCACAACATTAAAATCACAACAGGTGAAATGAGTAACATTGATAACATTGACAACAAATAATCTTGTTGTCTTTTTACAATGGCACTTGACAAGGAGTGGGATATGTTACAAAGTAAAATGTCAGCTCTCGAATTTGAAGTGTTAGAAGTAGAAAAATAAGCAAGCACTAGGATCTGAGTGACTGACAAGCTGGTGATAGCTGGTCAACTGCATCAGAATCTCCCAAATTGCAATTATTGTGGGTGTTTCTGGTATGTTGTGATTAGTACCCACCAAAAGTGGTTCCAAGAATGACAACCAGTGAACCGGTGATACTGGACACATACTTGTCCAGCTGGTTCTATTCAACAGAAGAACTACTATTGCGCAAAAGTTGAATGCTGACTATGATAGAAAGGTGTCAGAAAACACACAGCACCACAGTCAGAGCTGGTTTAGCAACAAGAGAGGGGATCTGCACAATATAAGGCAGATGGTCTTAATGCTATGGCTGATCACTGTATTTACACAAAACATTAAAGTTTGTCAGTGAAAACATTGGAATCATTTTCTTAGTATGTTTGTCAGTTAAATAAAAATTCAAGAGAATTATCAAATGACAGATTCTTGTTTTAATGCATATTACAAAATGTCCAAACCTTTCTGGAAATAGGGGTTGTGTTTGGAGAGGCCACAGCATGGACAAATGATGCAGAAAGAAAAGCAGTAACAGAGGAAAACGATGAGAGGGGAACAATGGAAGAGGGAGAAGAGGAGTGGCGTGCCAGTGTTAGCAAACATAGCTTCTCAGGCTCGTGCAGAGACACTAGAGAGAAACAGACACAATCTGGTGATGTCACTGAACATGCAGGATTGGTTCTTCAAGAGGCTGAAGTCCCTATGCATTGGCAAACAATGCAGTCAGCTTACAGCAAGCACCAAGCATAGCCAAGCTAATGACATCCACACCACACCATCAAACCTACCAACCTGCTATCAATTATGCTTTCCTCCTGTGGTTTAGGTTAACACATATACACACTATTTTATGCACGAACACCAATATGAATATTATTTAAGTGAGCAGATATTGCTCAGGACCTTTACACCTATTCTTAGTCATAGTTGTTAGGCGACTGCAATGGTGTCATTTTACAAACCTAGGAGAACATCAGAATTTAAAAAATATTTTGGTTCATAAGCTTCTGTACTATTGTTTTAGTAAGTAAGGTGTTAAGTCACACAGGAAGTGCTGAAAATAATTCTGAGCTACTTTAATATATGATCAATAACCTGGATTATCATTTAAATTAACCAGTGTAAAGGCATTTTTAATTTTCAAGATGAGCTGTGTTTCTAAAAACAGAGGTTTCCTTCATAGCTGGTCAAAGCTAAATCTGCATTCCAATTGAAAACAAAGGCAGACTTCTATGTGTCATGACAACTTTATTATTTAAGAAAATGCTTTCAGACTTTACTTCTTTTTGAGCCTTTAGCCATAACTGTGCCATACCTTTGGGCTAAAATCTGATATTTTTCATGAACATATTTGTCAAGTGTTGATACCGATGCTGACATGTGGATACCGATGCTGCCACGTACACAGAATGTTAGTTTGAATCTACCATGATTAGCATTATGAAGAAATAAATAAAGAAATCTGTATGGTTACAAATGCAGTAAAATTATTAAAATGTAACCTAGACATTTTGCACAGTACTGTCATAACACTTACATATTCAACTGTAAGAATTGAATTCAATGTGCATAAGATTTAAGATTTTAAATTGAGATAAAAAAATTCATGCTGTTGTTAAGAACCCCCAAATTAAAGATGAACAATGGTATCAACATCATATTGTATCGGCCAAACTTTGTTTGAAAACCTAGGGCCGGCATCGGACCGATGTTTAGATTAGACTGATATTTCTAGCATAAAATGCATTTATTGCAGTTTAAAAGACCAGAATGTTAAGGTGATGCTGTGCTAAAATACTTTCAATATTCTCATTAGCCTCATTTAAGCTCATAGAACAAAAATGTTATAAACAAGTTAGATTTTTCTAATCCAGGTAGATGAATTTTTCGGATTTTTTTAAATATGTAATTGTATTGCATCCTTTTCTGCAAATATGCATCAGCCTACAGATTCCACATTGGTGTATCCCTAATTTAAATTAGTTACACTGTCAGATGAGTCCTGCTGCCTAAGCATGCCCTGCTTTAGCTAACCAGCTAGCAACTGATCAGGAACTGACCTACACAACATATGGAGGACAGAGCTGAAGCTCACAGGCCAAGAACGATGAGCCCAGGCACTGAGCTGTCCCGTCTCTCTTTATTAGGTTCCTTTGACTTAGGTACTCTGTAAAAAACATAAGACTGACCCAGTAACCGCTCAGCTCCCATAAAATCCACATCCCCTTTCCTGTCCACTCTCGAGCCCTCCACTCAAAAACCAAGCCAAAAACACAGCACAGACAAAGCCAGCTTGCTCTGACCGCCATGCTGTCCTGTTCTCTCAATTAAAGCTGAGGCAGCTCTTATCTTGACAAAGCAGGGCCCTGCACAAATTAGCTTCAACTTAGCCCAGAGAAACGGAAACTGGCACACTGGCCAAAATAGCACTGAAATCACAAGGGTGAGGCAGGAGTAGCAGGTTAAATCTAGCCACCGTGAATGTGTTCAGACAATGGGGTACATATGGTCAGATTAGGGCAAGGAGTTGGCCCCAAAAGTAGGTGCTTTGTCAGCAGTAATCAAAGGCATTATGCAGATCACAAACCCACAACACTGTCAGATCTTAACCTCACACTCCCAGCACAAGAGTGATCAAAACACTCGATAAAATGAACGGTTTTCCCCTGCATGCATAATGATATTCTATTGTGCAATGAAATCAACTTTACAATAAACCCAGACAGTACACAGGTTCATAACAACATACACTGAGCCTACTTAGGGGTCATGGTCTAAACAACCAAGATCTTGTAGTAGTGAGAATGCTTTATGATACGGAAATCATATCGGAACCTACAGATTTTTGATTAAAATAATACTGGCATCAGACAGATGTCTCGAATTGACTGAAGTTTTCAAACTGGTATTTGATTATGTATTTATTGAACTTTGTGAAAGCACAATGTTTTTGACACTGTGGTAAAATATCATCTTTTGTTCTCATTTTTCATCTTTAAGAAGAAAAAAAAAAAAAAGAAAAAAGTGGGAGGTGGAAGCAGGTGGTTAGGGTTGCAGGTTCAGGTCCCAGCCCAGGTACCACTTAGATACCCCTGAGCAAGGTACTGTATGCAGATAGTGGTCAGATAGGTTACAATGTGTATGATGGGGTGTGCTCACAATGACAGAGTGACTTTCATTTTTTTTTTACTTTTTTTGTAAGCTTTAAGAAATAAAAATGAGTTACATGCAAGTTAGATTTTTCTAATCCATGTAGACGTAGACCCAATTTCAACTTTTATTTATTTTATATAGATATCAGCAGATAAGTACATGAAACATATCAGCATCTGCCTACAAATCTCACATCTGTGCATCCCCACACAGAAGTACACAGAACACCTATACACTTCCAGCAAAGACACAATGAACCCGGAGAGCTGACAAACCACCAAATGGCACCAGGGAGATAAACAGTGGTCCCTCATTTTGACGGAGTAGTTTGATTCGTTTATAATAGGATGGCAAAATTAGACATCTGCTCTAGTGGGAGCTTTATGTCCGAGACGTCTGATTGCTAAACGTGCCTGTGGTTGTTTCTAGCGGTGTGTGCAGCTTTTCTATGCTTATTACTATTTGACGGAAAATGCTCCAATTTACAACGGACCAACGCGCTCGGACTCCCTCGAACAAGATAACAAATCCCCCGTTGCACCGCGAGCCCTTTTGCTAAGGCTTGCAGCAGGCAGGGCACAGCGAGTTCACTGCTGGAGAGGTTATAAAACGCACAGGGCCGCTTAACCCGATGATGAATACCGACACTAGGGTTTCACTGCGTTTCATCAGAGCCCAGGACCGACTGGTTAGCAACACATTCAGCACATCTGCAACGAGCAAAGAGTGTAAAAGCTATGTCTGCGTGTGTATCCGGAGAACTGCAGGGCTGACCGACTGGAGTCGTTTTACAGGAGTCGAAATGATATGAATCGGCCAAGATTTCACAATCGGGAGCCCATCCAACGTTCATGTGGCCCGGCGCAAGTGAACACGCTCACGCCCGGGTTCAGTGCGTGGGTAAAATGCTGATGTGTATGTAAACAGCGTGGGGATGGGTGTCATTATACTTAAAATAATAAAGTTCATCTGGATCGTTAATGTATTCGGCCTGTTGCGACAGTGCTCTAGGTGACAGCAAGGCGAGCACAAACCTTGCGACCTTTCTCGCCCAAAGGCTAAAAAACCCCACAAAAACCGGCTCACAAACGAGTAATTTTTAAACCGTTTTTAATGTAGCTGCTCTTCTGTGTTACTGTGTGGCTCGCTAACGCTGACTCGAAATAAAACTACAAACACGAGAAGGAACAGTAGTGTACGCAATAACAAGGCTTAACCTTGTTTATTTATAATGTTCATCATACCCGAAGTCAGCAATAAAAGTGCATATTCGAGTGTGTTGTGTGGCCAAAGAAGACTTGCTGCAGCTAGCCAGCTAGCTGCTGTCGCTAGCAGTGCGGGGAGATGTGTTTTGCTGTAATCTGTCAACCGTTCGGGCATATTCCGCTTTCCTCCTTTTGAAACAAAGCAGACGAACGGAAAAGCAGTTCGGACAAGATCGGGGAGATGGCATACATAAAAATACACACTCACACACATACACACACATATGACAACACACAAGCCGCCCCTGAGACGGCCAAGGCCCGAAAGCCGATGGTCGAAACAGCGTCGGAGAGTTGCTGTCACGTCTGTGTACCTTTGTAATGCACCCGCAGATTGTTCTGCGAGAGCCCGATGTAGCTGTACTTATCCTTGGGGCTCCAGGATCGGGGTAACGGGGTCTCTTCCTCGTTCACGGCCGGGTACAGCCGCTTCAAACGGTCGTTCAGTTCTTGCTCTTGGTCATTTGAAGCAGGATCCCCGGGCAACAGGCTCCCCGCTCCAATATCTGCCATTTCCCCCTTGTTTTTCTTCTTCTGATTCCTACCCTGTTGTGTCAATTCGCTAAAAGGGGGAGAGCGATAGACTGAGCAGAAACAGCAGAAGCGATCTCCCCGGATAAGCAACGCTCTACAGCCGAACGCGCTGAGACGTGTGGGTAATGCAGTTCAAAATACGATCATGCGCTTTACTCACCGACGACAGTAGGACAAGTGTAAACTACAATATCCATAAATAATAGGACTTTGAAAAGGGAGAGAGAGAGTGAAGTAGAAGCGTACTACATGTAGTTATAGGAATTAATCAGTTATTGTTTGTGGTGTTTTCGCAGCTGATTTGCCAGTAGACTGGGTGACTGCTATATTGTAGCTTTTGGATCTTTTGACAATCGATAACAATGTTCATGTGTTTAGGGAACAATTTACACACAACGGATTTCACTAAGTATAGTACAACTCTTTATGTAACCGACATCATTTTAATCCTTATGTCTTGCCAAGCATTATGAGCACATGAGGCACGAACAGTTGGCGCAGATGTGGCGCATCGCGAAGCCGCTATTTCTATTGCGTGTAGAAAAAAATTTGTGGTAACACGCGATATTTTAGTAACACTATTCTTGGACTTTAGTGACGTCATATTATAAATGTTTGATTTATTGATAGTCAGTATACAAAACGTGGGTCGATTATATTTCTGGTAGAAAGCCACTGGAAGTTGAAGGCCTACGTGAGCAGAATTCTTTTTAACGTGCTGTTCACTGTGTAAAACAAACGCTTGTACGCCAAACAGGCTCAGAAAAACAAGTCTGTGGATCATGTGTGAAATATATGGGCGCCAGACGCGTTGCCCTTATGGAATAATGTGTCAAAACAGAAATAATGACATTACAGAAGCGCCGATACAATGTGGAAGACAATCTATTTTTATTCGTATTAAATGACATTGAAAAAGCCAGCTAGACGCGGACACGTCATATTTGGCACTAACAAATAATCGCTTTTATAAAGCAGGCACGCTACGGCCGCCTGCTTATTCCCGGTCTTTATGGGGTCCTTTGATACCATGGTAACCAGCTATAAACAAAAACAATGCCGTGCCGGGAGGTTTTGTTAAAGTGAAGATACTTTTATTATTATTATTATTATTATTTTATTATTTGAATACATTTCTGCATGTCGAGCCAGAAGGACGTACGATTGCCGCCTTTACCAATGTATGAGAAGCAAACATATATGGTTAAACAAATGTGAGCAAAGTTAAAAAATGTATAAGAGTAATTTAAGGTTCAGGTCCAGGCAGCAGCCACCGGCCTGTATAACGGTAAAGGCTGTCAGTAACTAAAAGTTGCCTGCTCAACTGTCACAGATTAACGTTGCTACTAATGTTAATGTTTTCTATTAGCATTTTCGTGCTTCGGTAATGCCACAATATTCATATATCATTGTGATGAATATAGTCGTCAGACTCGTTAGTGACTCTAAGGTAAAACCCATACCCAGACCTAAAGGAGACTCAGAGCCAGTGCTATTGAAGATTATCCTTCCCAAAAGGGCCACACCTTCAGATTAGTTTTGCACTATATTGCAGTGCTAATGACATCTTTCCACTGGAAAATCCTTTTTAGTCTAGGCTTAGCTTACATCCGGGTATGGGAAATGGGCCCCGAGGGGCAGGGCTTTGGCGAAACGTTTAAATTGTTAAAAAAAACATTCTTATTAACTCATGAAAGTCTGTAACAAATAATAAAAGACTTTTTTTCTACGTTTCCTGAGCTTTTTAAAAATCAAATCTATCAAAACATTTAGCTATTGCTACTTGATTCATCACAGTACATTTACTATTTTTAACAAAACTATAGAAAATCCAATGTAATAATCCATATAATAAAGCGATATTCACTTTAAACCAATCAGAACAATGTCTGTGGCATCTTTACTTTTCATATTAAAGCAGTTTTTGCATGTGAATGAGTCACAAACACATTAAATATTTCTGTTATTTAATAATTGTATCAATAATAGATCAAAACATGATGTGTTATAGATTGCTAATGTTTATATTTTTCAGTGTCTTACTAAAAGTGTTGTCAGTAGGTGCCATGCTGTTTTTTTCTCTTTCTCATTTTTTCACCAGGACTTCATCAACCAAGGGCCAGCAGCAGGTGAGGCCTGCTTCAAAATTACTCAGAGTAAGTTGCTTCAGGACATACACTAAGACTGACTTGCCATGCCTTAACCAAGTTAATTAATTCAGTTCAGTGTCTCACAGGACTTAATTTAACTTCTTTCAGACTAAAGGTGCCAGTACCTCAGGCTACCTTTCAACCTGGCCTGCCCATGTCACATCTGAGACTGCCCAACAAAAATACCCTTTCTCAGAGGGGAATAGGCTTCATGGGTATGTCAGAAGTTATCAGCATCAAAAGCTTAAATTGTTAATACATGCTAAATAGAAACATAAAACACTGCATATAATGATCCCATATGATACTTCTAACAGCTAAAAAGCTTGAAAGCATTCATAAATGTACTGGCTAAAAATATTTATTAACCTAGGAGTTTGTTTCGTTTGGGATAGTAAGTCTTTCAATAATATTTTTCCTTCAATATTTAAAAGATTCCTTTCAGGGCCAATGTATCATTTTCTAGTTATAGCATGAATATCAAATCTACTGTGCTTTTTAGATATGGGCTAAATTTCTAAAGGGCAATTACATGACACATACATGAGTTCAAACAAAATAGGAAAATGCACAAGATATTACTGTAATTTGTTCCCAAAGTTATTATGGCTCATACTACGTTATGCATCATGCATTGTAGATGTGGTGATGAATTTGGGGGACCTGTATCAAAACCACGATTCCTGGAACAACTAGAATGTTATCTGAAGAGAGAACTGACATCCCTAGACACTCTCAACCCCAAACTGCAGGAGTGCAAACTTCAGGTTAAGACTTATAATTATATACTTATACTTAAGACTTGGAGACTGTTTTAACTCATATTAAGCAGATATTTATTTTAAGTATAGTGCTAAGTGCTGTTGTAACTATTTAAGATCTAGCAATGGTTATATGAAATATCAGAAATTAAATTCATGTTCATCCAATGCATCATGTTAGCAGTAATTTTATATGTCTGTTTTATGAAGGTATACAGGGAAGTTTTCGATTATCTCATTGAAGACTTTAAAACATACAAACCACTGTTGTCTGCCATCAAACATGAATATGATGTCACTCTAGGTAAGTATACTGTTTGTTCTGAGTTTTTTTTACACATATCTCACTATAGAGTCTTATTGTCATGTTTGTATTAGAGATCTTATTAATGTAAAATGACTAAAAATAGCAAAATTAAAGGCATAACCTTGCATACATTTAAAGAAGTTTTGACATTTGTTGTCCCAGCATATTTACAGGAGCAGATCCGTGAGCTGGAGCCTCTCCGTGCTCAGCTGGTGCTGTTGTCTGAGCAGTGTGAGAAGAAGATTCTGGGTTTGAGGGAAAAGGAGAGAGCTGAAATCAGTGCTTTAAAACAAGAACACCAGCATCTCCAACAAGTCACTGAGAATATGAGGGAGCAACAGAGAGCTTTACAGACCCAGGTTGATTCTGCTCAACTATCATGTTATCATTTTCTACCTAGGGATCTGTGTATTGTTATTTTACTTGCCCTAAAAACTTGTGTCATTGCTTTGTTAATGCTATGTATTGGTTCCCAGTGAATTGTTAACCATAAAATAGGTGTGGGTTTTGACAAAACTTTTTAACTAAAACAATTTATACTAACACATACATTATATACATGGATTAGCCACTAGATGAGGGACACTTTCTTTGTATCTTCACTCATTGTTTATTTTATCAGCTCCACTGACCATATAAGTACACTTCTGTAGAAGACTGAAGACTGTAGTCCCCCTCTACTCTAAAAACAAAAATCTGTGATATGTTAATTTATATAACCTTTATTTAACTGACAAAAAAACATAGTCCATGTTTGCCCATGCAGAGTGTGGTCTGGCATTGTTCAGAATAAGCAGAGTTGTATAAAGTACCTGAAAGTCACACTGTAGAAGTACAGATACCATACCAAAAATGACTCTGGAAGAAGTTCAAGTCACTGAATAGAAGAATACTCAAGTCTTAAAGTATCTAGTATATACTGTATTTAAATATTGCAAGTAATACTAAATGTACTTAAGTAAAGTAAAAGTACATCTTAATAAAAACAGAAGGCAGTCAGAATTGTTAATATTATGTAGTTTATCCAGCTAATCTGGCACCTCAAAACATGGAGCCTACATCACACTTCATATTCAATTCACTTTAATTCACTTTTCTCCCTCTAATAAGAGCAATATGCACCGACCTAAAGCTCCCAGTGTGAGTAAGAATGATGTGGGCCTGACAACAACACATGACTCCACAGACCATCTGAAATGAGCTCTGGCCCAGAGAACTCGACAACATTTCTGTTGATGTTTCACTTCCTACTTGCATAATACAACTTCAAGTTGAATATCTCGATTCAGTGTTAAATGACCAAAAAAAAGTGTTAAAAGATCACATGCATTCAAAAGTGGTTTCTGACCTTGATCTTTACACACTGAGATGTCTCTGAACTCTCTGAAACTTACTCAGACATGATACCTCACTTGCTTCCAGTTAACCTGCTTAATGTGTTTTCTTCCAAACCGGTGTTACTTGAATATTCTGTGCACTTTTAAATCTTATTTGACTCTGTCCCCAACTTTTGTTGAGTGTGTTTTAACCATCAAATTCAAAATTTGTGTATATTTACACAATACAGTTGATCAGTAGAACTATTTAATTCTATATACATTTGTCAGTTAAATCAAGGTTCATATGAATTCACATGTTGCAGAATTTTGTTTTTATTGCATTCTGAAAATGTTCTCTCTTTTCTGGAAATGGAGTTTGTATTTGGGTGGTGGATCATTCTCAGCACAGCAGTGACACTGACATTGTAGTGGTTTGTTTGTTTGCTCCATTGAGTGTATCACTCACAGCAGACTGCTGTTTTTAAATACTGTTTACAATCACTGTGCACTTTATTAGACACATCTAACCTGTTGATACACATTGTAGACATAGACTTTTTGAAGATAGATCATCTGATACGGCACAGTTCGTGTTAGTCATCCTCAAGTCCTTCATCAGTGCTCAGTTTCTGCCCACAGGACACTGTCAGCAGGATATATTTTTGTGATGACACTAAGGTGTTTAAAAACTTCCAGCAGCACTACTGTCTGTGATACAACACAAGTGCGCACACACACACACACACACACACACACACACACACACAAACAAACATTCCAATTCCATGTCAGTGTCATCACTACCCAAATAATACTTGCTCACTGTTGGTATTGTGAAGGTCATGACCATTGATGAGTATTGTCTGTAACTGCAAAGTGCATCTATATGGTCAGTGGAGCTGATAAAAAGTATTTTTAAAACAAATTACATGTTGCAAAACTACAAAATATTTATTAACTAATTACCTGAGCAGATACATTTTATTTGAAAAGCACAAACATTTCTATAAAACTAGTTTTCATTGAATCGGTAATGCTAGTAAAGGGTATATGAACTCCACACAACAGTGGGAGTGTACCTAAAATTCAGAACCCAAACCTGTCTTCTTCTAACCAGCTCAGAGGATATCAGTAGCTTTACTGGAAACAAGACAGAAAAATGTTTATTTGTGTATTCTAATGTTATATTGCTTTTACATGAAAAACACACTTGCTGCCTAGTTTTAAACAAGGCCTAAGGCATTTGCATAGTACTGAAATGGAAAAATATATTTGAATGTCTGGGCAGCATTGATAAGTGCTGACCAATCTTGAGAAAATTTGATGTCTGAAGTGGCATAGGAGCACTAAGATAGCATTTCACTCAGTGTTTGTATGCATAGGTAAAAGAGATGAATTGCTGGATTACAGCTTATCCCATTATCCAAAGTGCAATCTTATCAGTTTGTTCTGATACACTTCTTAGTAAGGTAACATGACAGGTCATTCCTACTGCAATTAAAATTAGTAGTAACTTAAAAACAAAGGGTCACAGGCCTCTAGAACACTCCCTAACTGAAACTACTGCAATGTTGTTTCTATATGTGCACTTAACTGATTTCAATATTGACATCTGTTTTTGGATTTTACAGGTTTATCATCTAGAGAAGGAACTGGCAGCACAATATCTGCAGTACAGGGAGGAATGTGATGCCCGTAAGCTGCTCATTGCCAATATCAGCAGCATGAGCTACAACCCAGAGGAGAAGCCTGGTGTGGAGCGTGATGGTGACAGTCAGTAATTCTCTGCAGATAATCCTGAGAATCACTAGATGCTTTTGGCCACACAGAGACAGTATGATTCACTGATCGCAGTTGAAAAAAGTCTGGATTTTGATCAGACACTGTTGGAGTGATTTTATCTGTTGGTTATTCAAAACAGACAGTAAGTCACAATTCATTCTTTCCTCTTCTTTTAGAGGTACAGTCTGAGGATCCTGTGAAAGTAAAGCTGGCTCTGAAAGTTTGTAGAGAGGATCTAACCAAGGCCCAAGTGGAGTTAAACCGCTTGCATGCAGAATACGGGAATGTGGTTCCTCGTAGAGACTGGGAGAATTTAGACTGCATGTACAGGGAGAACCTACTGAAGGTATGAGGCACTTCATGTAACTTCTATCAAAACAGCATATAGCAAATAATATAATTTAGCACTAGAGCTATAAACATAATAAAGCTAACAAACACAACAGTCAAACTGTTTCTGTAAAAAATCTCAAACACTCAAACAGTTTGCTGCATGTTTCTGACATTATTGATAGTCAGTGTCCCAAAAACTAAATAGATCATCATTTCTACTGGTTTGATAAAACTGACTCTGTTGTCTCTGTATGTGGTTTGGGTGATGTATTTATGAAAAGATTTGGGTGACTACTTTTAGTGTTTGTAACATTAACGATGGTCTACATCTAGAGCAAGTAGAATATTCTGTACATTTGACATTATAAAACCATTAAAATTGATTTTATAAAGCCACAATGTCTTTATCAGCCACATATAGGTAAGCCAACACAGTTCAATATCTAAAACTGACACCTAGTTTGCCTGTTGCAGCTGGAGACCTTACAATCAGATTTTGACCAAATGAAGTTGGAATATGACACACTGCTAGAAATAAACCATCACGTCACCCTGCAGAGAGATGGCCTTCAGCAGGAACTAGAGGTTTTCCAAAATGCTTCCACTCCTAGACCAAACTGGGAGCAGTGTGCAGGTAAAGATTGATTTATCAGTGCCACAAATATGTTATATATTGAAAACGTATTCTAATATATTCTATTAACACTTTCACTTTAATGGACAACTTATTTCAAGATTCAAGAGTTTATTGTCATGTGGACAGTAAAACAAGCAGTTACACTGTCCAGTGAAATTCTTACTTTGCAAGTCCTCCATTGCCAAAATGTAAACAGTACAAAATTTTTAAAAAGTTAAAGTTAAAAAACAAAGCTAACACTAACTTACTAAGTAATAACATAACACAGTGTTGAATGTACAGGTTACAGATCTACACTGTGGATAGGATCAAAAGCAAAAATGGAAAAGTGCAAGGATCTAAGCAATTCTGGCAAGAGCGAGTGAAATGGTAGCAGGGCTGCACAAGGCTCATAGATGTATATGTGGAGCAAGGGCTAGCCTGTCTGGTCCTATCCCTATCCCCCTTTGGGCTACTGTAGGCCAAAAGGTTATTGGCTGGCTATGATTGAAAGGCATCAGAACACATGTTTGTGTTGGCAGAACAAGGGGGACCTACGTAATATTATGCCGGTGGTTTTAATGTTATGGCTAATTGGTTTATTATATTTTTAATGTGATTACTATAAGAAGCAGAGGAAAAAGTGTGCATACTGTTATGGTATTGTTTGTATTATCCTACATGCTGTTTTTAAGATGTTTTCGGCAGTAGGGAGCAATGGTTTGAGACCTCTGAGGGCAAATCCAGCAAGAAGAAGTTGGAGATCCTGCTGGAGGAGATGAACATCATGAGCATGGAGCAGAAGGAGTTCTTCACTGGACTGGTGAGAAGCCATCAAAATTTCTACCTGCAACTTTTCACACTTCTTGTTGCATGGACTCCAGAAGACCTGCCTACCAATAAAGAATACTTTTGTTATACCAGGGTACCTCCAGTGATGTTCCTATCTACTTATGTTATGATGGGCAGTTGAAGAACCATAGGCTGAAAAAAGCTGATGTTGTCAGAATTATAAAGGACGTATGGCGAGAGAAATCATCTGAAGATGAGAAGGTAGCACCTGTTAGTTTAGTACTTCTAAGTCAAGCAAAGGAAAGTTTAGAAAATGATATGATGAAAGAATGTGGGTGATAATATTTCTCTTGGTTTTTCCAACAAGATGGATAGCAGGAGTGATCTAAAGCAGTTTCTTCATCAGTATCTGGAGAGACAGCATGGAGAACAGGCAGGAGAGTGGGCCTACAGTCTGCTTGATGGCATTAAACGTAACCTGAAAGATGACTTCATCAGCCTTTTCTATGACATTCTCACAAACAAGGTTGGTATTTGACCCTGAGGCATCACCAAGAGCTTGATTTTTCTTTGTCCTTCCTATTTTTCAGTAATATACCAAACAATTAATAATGAAGTGTAAAAAGTGCAGAGTGAGATTTTGCTGAATGTTAATGTGTCAGGTGGATGAGAGTTTGTACCATGGCCAGACCCAACTGCTGTCTCACCTGCTCAAGGTGCTCATACAAAGCGACAGCACTGAAGGTGGTTTGCTAACTGCATCTGAATTCAGGTGAGGGATATATTAAGGGCTTTGAGGGCTGATTTCCTGCACATGAACTAAGCACAGTCTTAGTCATGAATTAAGCACAGTTAGTACTGAGTCAACATTGAAAATCTGAGTAACTCTAAAATTAGGATTAATCTTGGTCTGGAAACCTTTGCTGATTTCTTAAATTGATTTGATTGTGTAATTTAGTGCAATGCAAAGTAGAAACTACATTATTTGGATTGCCTGTATTCTCAGTCATATTCTAACCTTTTGTGATTTGAGTTGGATATGAATAATTATAATTCATAAGTATCTACTAATTTTTAGTAATGCTCTGAGGATGGCTTTCCCCCTGAAGGGAGATCAGGATTTAGAGGAGCTGCTGGTGGCTGCTCAGTCAGAACTGGAAACCAGTGGAGGAAGCATCACCTATCAAAGGCTGTACACAGAGGTGAGCTCTAAAACATGCCATAAACAACTCATTAAATGTTTTTACATGAGGAAAGTTCAACATTGGACTGGGCAATATGAAAATATTTATTTTTATCATTGCTCATTATGTCACAATACATCTATTTCTGGGAATATTGTTCGTATATGCTGACCAAATGCATTTTTCATTACAGATTGAGTATCGTCGATCCTAGTTAACCTGATTTAGTGCAACAAATCATTTGTACTTGTGGTTTTTAATAACATTTTAACAAACAATATTATATATGTAATGTGATAGTATGTTTTTCCCCATATTGACATATTTCTAGTTCTGCACCTACCAGCCATTATTTCATTTTATATTCAAATAATATATAACACTACATATTTTGAAGGTCTCAAAATATTACCACATAAAATGAGGCTTTTCCCACCCCAGGATACACACGGGAAGCATGGTATGTTCCTTGGCCTTGTTAAAAGGCAGGCTGATGCAGAAAGACATCATTATACTAACCAGCTGAAGACACAGCTGGAAGGCACAAGGTAAGACTCTACCCCTTTGATGATTGCTAATTGATGATATTACACATACAGTGTTTGGTCAGCAAACTGGATGTTGAAGAGTCCCATCTGCTATTGCAGGAAAGTGGGTGTGGAGGATTTAAGGTCTGCTTTCAAAACCATCGACCCTACACTGGACTCTACATCACTGGAGTGGATCCTACACATAGCATTCCAAACTAAAGACCTGCACCAGCACACAGCGCTTCTGGAGACTGAGGTCGCACTACAGCGCCTCTCTGTGGCTAATGTATGCAGGGCAGGACCCATGCCTCAGGCTGAGTAAATTCACCACAGATTTTAAAATATGCTTACATAGATCCAGGTTTTTTAAACACGGTGCACATATATCATAAAGTGGTGACATGAGGTGAAGTAAATTTTATAATGAAGAGAAATTAAAAATGAACAAAAGTCACTTGCCTTCCTGCATTATAGATTTTATTTTTATAAGGAAACATTACAACATACCTGTAACTTATGTGTCTTTTACTCAGTGAGGGATGGATATCAAAACATTATCTCATCACATTGGTATCTCTATGTACTGTGCCTAATTGTGCTAACATAGATTAGCTTCAGTAATCATTTGTACACTGTGTCAGATTATGTTCAACAGATATATATATATATATATCTTTATGTGTGTCCTTATTATTACTCAGTGCATGAAACCAGTGAGTTCTCAAAAATCCCTGTCCTGAGTATGCTTGGAAAAAAAGGATATGAAAACATAACAATACATTTTAACTTAACAGCCCTTATTTTTTTTCACTGTGACTTCTGTCACAATAAAGACAAGCATTTCCCCCCAAGAAATTAAGATGTGGGAGATTTGGTTTGGATGATTTTATTTTCCTTGTTGACCTTACCACTTTGATGGATCACCAGTATCAATTTCTTACAAGTTCCACTGACAAACGAGGTAAGAAACCTCAAAGAACAACAGGACATCATTGCCTCGATGATGTAAAACCGTAAATAAACATGAACAATGAACATAACAGTGACTGGGACCAGGCTAACTGATAACAACTTGTAGGCAACAATATATATTTTATATCAGAAATTGTAATAACTATAACATTAGAGTAAACAACATTTAAAAATTATATTCTTGTCTTGTGGTGAATTGTAGGTTGGCACATGTTATTTCTTCAATCACATACATTATCACACACATTACTGAGCTATTGTTTTGTTCAGAGAAAGTCAGTTTTTAAGGATAAACATCACAAATCATAAAACACCAACTCCCAGCATTCATAGTTATGTATGATCTGCGCCTGCTCAGCCGAGGAGGCGGATCCACTAGTCCACCGCGGCGCGCGCCGTAACCGCCATAACTGGAACCGGGAATCGGTTTGGGCTCACAGAGGTAAGTTGGACTCAGATATCGCGTACCGTTAAGTGGATTCTTTGTCGGTTTGGCCACGACCTGGACGCCGTTAAGAAATTACCAGAAACGCACAATAGCCGCCCTTTGCCGTGGGTGGTGGTGGTGGGTTCGCCTGGTAGCATGTGAGGACACGCCTATGAGAGAGTGGCGAGCCGGGCCGCGCCGGAGCTGAGGCTGCTTTAAGCACGACGCTAACGCTACGGTAGAGGCTCAAGTGGCTCTGGTGTATTTTTAGAAAGGAACGAAAACACGTGTTGTCTGGACTCGCATGTCCCTGCAGAGCTATATCCCGCAACAGCGGACCAGTCTGTTGTAGACTAATATTTTCACGTCTTATGGAGTTTAGGGATGCGCTTGGACACCCACCCGCGTTAGCTTTGCCGTGTTAGCTTGGCTGCACGGGAAAATGAATCAACGCACGCTTAGCTAGCTAAAATTAGCCCAAGAGCATGGCCATCATAGGTTAGCGCAGCTAGCGGGTTTATTTGACTTGTCTAACGCACTTCAATTTCTTTTAAACTCAGAAAAGAAGGTTAATTGAACTTTAAACTGGTAGTTGTCTTCTGTGATAAATTGCCTAGCTGAAGCCACGCAGGTTTCTGGCTGTTTGCGTGTGCGAAAGCTAACATACCGAGCGCAGTGGGTAGCGCTCACATTTCCATTATGGTGCTTTGCGTTGGTATAGTTAGCTGGGAAAAGTTAACCATCAGCATTTTACGTTTTAAACCCGGCGTTTTTACAAAAACGGACAAGCTGTCATACAGCGAACCGAAATAATTCGGTAGTTCACAGTAAAACGTGTTAATTTACCTACTAGCTCCCATTAAAGTAGCGTTAACTGCTAGTGCAGTTCATCTTCAGTTCCTTGAGCTTTTACTGCAGTCCTTCGTACGAGTGTGATCGTCTGAAAACGGATAATTTGGCCATGTGACATTCCAGCGCTTCCAGAACACGATAAAGTCGCGATAAGTCACCGTGCCTTCCTGTTGTAACGCAAAATTGGGCTAATTATGGCTGTTCGCCACTTTTTAAATCGGAAGCTGGCTTTTACAGCTAAATGCACACCCACTGATTCTGCTGATCTTCGATTCTAACAGTAACTGATTGTTTGCTGTCAGGCAGGTAAAATATCTCACGCTAAAGCAAAACCGTAATACTACAACATTAGCACATGCATGCATCTTGACTTCTCACTGGAGCTGAACTCCCAACATGCACATGGCTGGTTAGTCAGACTTATGAAATAAATATGTAGTAATGAATGAAACTCTGAAATGTCAGGGTGGAGTCCTCTATAACTGAGAACCTCCCAACCAATCCAAAGACATTTCCAGTCTCACTCTCTCACACACAAACAGGTTATTTTACATGTGTAAATAGAATGTGTTGTAGATGTTTCCTTGTGTTGAGGGAAAGAGGTGTAAACCATAAAACATTCAATTAAATGAAGTTAAGTTTCTTGGTGTAATGAAATTATTGAAAAGCTATTGAATAAAGTAGAGAGCTTGCTTATCAAAGAGGAGTGGACTAAACAAATCTCAAACATCTACTCTACCCTGCAGTGAATGTAGTCAAACATGACCTAATCTGTCATCTGAAAGTAAAGGTTTGTCATAAACCATATAAGACAGGAATTTGACCTGTTTACTGGTAACTCTCCCGCAGACCACACAGTGCCTAAATATCTTACAAGCACTTTAGATATTTTGCTCCTCTTGGTGCATAAAAAACTGTCCTGCCTCTTTTACGGGACTGTGTAACTTTCAGACAGATTTTATACTTGAAGTTACATTGTTTAACCAGGGAAGTTCTGTATAAATGCACCTCTTAAAGATTTCTAATGTGTAGATACTGAAATGGGGTATGTGTAAAATGGTGTGTAGAAAGTTAGAGCACATTAAAATAATTTAGTTTTTTAGGTGACTGTGCAGTTGTTGTAGCTGGAAGATGTTCTTTTTCCACCATTTAGTTACATGGAAATTATTTTTTTGTTTTTTTTCTTTAAAAAGCCTTATTTAAGGTTCCTGTTTGGGAAATGATCTTGAACATTGTTGGTTGTTGCAGTCACTTAATTATGTTTTCCTGTTTATATTGAAGAACAGTTTAGGAATCTGTTCACATACCATTGCAAATGGCTTTAGAGAAGCATGTCTGCTAAATATCTGCATAAAGTAATGTAAGCAGAAAAATTATTCAAAGGTTTAATTCATGATAGTTATTTTTTTTCAGTGCCAGAAATTCCATATTGGTGGTAATTTAGAACTGGACCCACAATGCTAATGTTGCTAACAAACACTAGAAGCCAGTAATCACCCAAATTCTGAAAAACTCATACTGTTCAGACATAATTAAGGGTGCACAATATTAGACTTGCAACTCTGAAATTGCACTAAAGAAACAAAATTTAACCAATTTGACTTTCGTTGACTGATTAACCATCTCTAGAGTAAGGGATTGTGTAAATTTAACATGAGTATTAAAACTGACAATTAATGCTGTTGTAAAATATTGCACCATTCTTATTGTTTGATTTTTAAAAAAAAATCACAATTTACATTCTGGATGAATCAGCTCAGTGATTAGTTCACACAGGTCATTTTAAGGGCAAGATTTGCAGACTGAACATTCTGCAGAAGGGCTATTGGCACTCAAGTCACTTTGGAAAAAGCATTCAGATCGGATATGGAGACAGGAGCCTGACCAGCTGGTAATATGAACAGCAGTGAAAATTACAAAATCATTGTTTAGCCAGGTGTTCTCCTTGTCATTTAAACCTATTCTACACATGGCCAAGGTCATGTTCACCTGCAAGTGAACACAAATTTTGTTTGTTATTGATAGCTGTTTAGTTATTTCACAGTTTTATAGTTTGTATCCATTTATAGAGATATTTGATGGACTAAAGGCTTTTAGGTAGCCTGCTGTCTATTTTCCTGTTTATTCTCAGTCTCAAATGAGAGAGAATACCAAACAAAGCAATTTGTATGTTGCTATGTGCCTTTGTGTAAACATTGGTTTTCTCTTTATCTTTTGTTATAGCCTTCCAAAGAAATGGGCAAGCTTTCAAAGCTAGCTGCCTGGAGAGAGTTCTAGGCTAGGTGTAAAACTAAAAAATTTTTTTATTTAAACCTAGTAGGTAATTAGTTGTCAGTCACTTTGTCTTTTTATTATAATTTTTCTCCTTCTTATTGCAAATTTTCATATTGTGCGTTTCAATTACTATGCCTATAATAATAAAAAAAATTTATAAAGTTTCCTAAGGCACATAGTCTGAAAGCAAAACACAAGATACAAAAGAATCAAATCTACAATAAACAAAAAAAGTGATTAAAACAGATGAAATGCATAAACTAGAATATTTAAATTACATGAGTCAGAAATTAGCAGTATTAAATAAATGTTTCTTATGATTGTGCTTGACAAATATGACTCGGCAACTGTTCCATACCCTAAGGGAACAGATGGAACAGGCTGTATCACTCCGACTTTAGTCTCACATAGGATCGAGAGATTGTTGGGGAGTCAGCTGAGCAGAGAGAATGAGATGTGTACTTGGTGAGTAGTTCGGAGATATGGTGGAGCAATACCATAAATGGCCTTAAGTTAGTGACAATCCTATCCAGCTTTATTTATAAAGCACTTTACAAACCAGTATAGGACCAAAGTGTTGTACAAAGGATAAATAAGAATATAAGACAATAAAAATAAAGAAAATAAGACATTAAAATAAATACAATGACAACAATGAGCTGAAACCAACAACGCACAAGGTGTCAGAAGCCAAAGCGAAAAGATGGGTTTTTAGCCGAGATTCAAAAATGGGCAGAGAAAAGGCCTGTCTAATCTCTAATGGCAGATCATTCCAGAGTTTAGGAGCAGCTACAGCAAAAGCACAATCACCTCTAAGAGAATCTTTAATATCACATGCTGATTAATAGGTTGCCAGTGCAGGTTTCTTACAACATGAGCAATTTGATCATGTGAAGAGGTACAAGTGAGAACACAAGCATCACAGTTCTGTACATGTTTTTTGGGTTAAGTTGTTGTGGTAAACTAAAGTGAAGGGCAGCACAGAAGTCCAATTTATTTGTGATAAATGTATAGATAAGCTTTCTCAGAAGTCAGGAGTAGTGGATGTTGCCTAGAAATATTGTGCAAGTTAAAGAAATTAGGTTCTACACACATTTTAACCCTTTAATGGCCACACCAAGGAAAAAGCAATGAAAAAGGTTTCTTTGCATTTTATATTAATTTGGGGCAATAACAATGTTTCAAACTGTTTTTTTTATAGGCCTTGAGGTTTCTCTTTATCTGAAAACTCAAACATCAAGAAGTTAGTAAAGATGAAATACAATTCTTGGATTCTCTTACAAATTCTGTTAGAAATTCATAAAATTTCATTAATTGTGTGTACTTGCAACAGAAGCACCTGCGACTAGCAGCCTTTGTCTAACATCTGGTGAGGAAGCTCAGTGAAAAGGTCGACTAATTAAAGACAGTGACATCCACAGGATTTAAACAAAGCGCTAGAGACTGAACCGTCGGGTTGAGTTGAGTTAAATTCAGTTCATGTTTCAGTAAGATATAGGGACTGAAAATGCGCTCAACCGAATAACTGACCAAAACACTAAAGGGTTAATGTGAGTGTGAAAGGTTAAGTGAATACAAATGTAACACCCAGGATACAGGCATGTGCAGTCTGAGTTACATCTTGCAAAAAGCCAGCTGTAGGTCAGTGACTAAGAATGGCAGAGTGACCAACCATGATTACCTCACCACAGTTACCTTGCTGCTGAGTTCTAGTAAATTTGAAATCTGAAGTTTTTATTTCATTAAGGCAGTTTATGGTAACCCAAACCATGCTTTCTGATCTGGCCAAGAGGCAACATATGGATACTGAATAAAAGCAGTTTTAAGGCTGACCCCTGAGGAACACATGACTTACAGGAGTCATACGGGACATGTGGCCATTAACTGAAACAAACTAGGATTGGTTTGAGAGAGAGGATTTAAACCACTACGCCCGATAGGCAAACCCAGTTTAAGTGCATTGATGAGAATTGACAGTTAGTGTCAAAGGCAGAACTAAGGACCAGTAGCACTAGAATATTGACCATCAGCAAACCTAAGGTCATTCATCAATCGCACTGGTCCCATCTGTATATTGTGTGATTTTTTAAAGCAAGACGGAAAAGACTCCCACAATTTATTTACTGAAAAAATTCTGGATGAGCTGCACACAACCTGTTCAAGCACCTTTGCCGAAAATGGTAAATTAGAGATGATAGGATAATTTTTGGAAAAATTAAGTGCAGAACTAGTTTTCTAGAATTCACTATTGCTGTGATTTGAGGATAATGGAGCAGGGAATAAAACTTGAAGGACAGTGGTGGGTATTGTGTTCAGAGAGCATGTAAAGGGTATTATTTTAGCGATCCGTGAAGAGATGCAATTTTCATTAACAGAAAAGTTTAGAAAAACTAGACAACTTGTTGATTATAAAGGGATCCAGTAGGGCGAGTAGAAAGGATTGTGTTATTAATTTTTTGATTATTTTATGGGTTGTTACTTTGTTATTGAAGAAATCAGGAAGGTTGTTGCAATCATCATTAAGAATGGCAGGAGTATTATAAGTTTAATTGGTTTTTCACAGTGGAGAACAATCGCCCAGGGTTGCCAGACCCATCAGCAATGACTTGGGAGTAGTTGTGACTCCTGGCTGCTATAATGGCTACATTATAATTTAACAGGTTCTCTTTAAAGAGTTGCCAAAGAGACGAAAAGACCAGATTTTGTAAATTGTCTCAAGTGTCCTACCTTGAGCTTTAAAAGCAGAGAGCTCAGGAGTGAGCCATGGAGATAAGAGACAGTACACTGCTTAAACTGTGCAAATAGATCAGGCAAGTTTGAGAGCACAGAATTGTAGTCAGAAACGTGCATGACTGAACAATGCTACTTATAAGATCATTGTAGTTTGTCTTGAATATTGCTGAAAGCCATTTTTCACTTTATAAGTGGGCAGTTTAGCTGAACTGTAACATGACTATATAGTCCACAATAACAGTTGGTTATGAAAGATACTACAGTACTTAAAGTAACCAGTGGGCTTACTAAAGTAAAAGGGACCGTCATTGTGAACACACTCAAGCACCACAACGAAATGTGCATTAAACCCATCACACTTGCACACGTGGAGCAGCAGGCAGCTATCAACACCGCCCAGGGAGCAGTGTAGTGGGATGGTACCTTGCTCAAGGGTACCTCAGTGGTGCCTGGGCCGGGACTTCAGGTACCAAAGGCAATGTCCTGTCCACTAGGCCACCACTTTGGTTGTGCATATATGTATGTATACAATTACATGGGTAATCTGGTAAAGCACTCCAGGAGAGAATGATAAAAAACCAATGTATTTAAGTTATACCTAAAAATACCTTAACAGATGACCAAAAGTTTTTTTTTTTTTTTGCACGAAAAGCATATTGCAAAAAGTGTGTTCTGACATGGGTACAACAGTGCTGTACAATGGTCATGAAATATAGTTTAAAAAAAACTGAGATCATGTTGACACTGCTGATTTATTAATTTGGGAAAGTCCGAAATTTAAAGAGTGGATTGATATCTTTTCACCAGTGCCTGTACCTGGGTGAATCAGGATGGGAGACAAGCCGATTTGGGAACAAATAGGATCCAGCTTTGTGCAACATTACTATCAGCTGTTTGACACAGACAGAACACAGCTTGGATCAATATATGTAAGTATAATGGGAAGATATCTCGATTTTAATGTTTGTTGGATAATTTTTCTTGGTCTAATTCTGTGCATCCCTTGAAATGGTAAAAAAAATTGCTAGTGAGATTCTCGATGTGTAGCAGCATAAGAGTGAAATGAAGGAATGAAAATAAAAGCATGTTTATCATGGGGTTTTCTCCATATCAGACCGGAGAGGCCGCACAGATGAATATAACTTCCTTTCCTATTCAATTTCCCTGATTTTGACTGATCTGATCAGTGAAGTGGATCCACATGCTAGTCAGCTGTACCGCTATATTAGCCAGGCCATGGGCTATAGATAAGGCAGTATGAGGCCAGCAGATAGAAAAGGAAGCTTCATACAACTATTCTGAGGAAACCCTAATTGTGGGAGCATTGGATGTAGCAATGATGTCTGTAGCACATTGATGCCTGTTTCTCAATACAGTGGGAGAGTAAATGTACATGTATTTGTAAACATGTAAAAAGTTCTTTTAGCAAGGGTAAATTTTGTACGTATCACTGAGGTTTTCTGATAACAACTACTCCAGCGCAAAATCATGTAAACAATGGACATAACCGATCACAATCTGATCACAAGCCCCAAACTCCATTTTCCCTGACCACACACGAACCCTGAAAACTGTTCCTAAAAATGTTCACGTAGGAAGAAGTGTTAGAAAAGGTCAGAAAAGGTTTCAGTGACCTAAAACACAGTTTGCATGTAGATGAAAGACCAAGTTTATAAAATAATCTAAGATTTAAAAATGACCTGTGTGTGTATGGACAGGGTCTTTACTGTGATTACTTGTAGTAAACTACATCTATCAATCGTCGCTACTTTCGCAACCATAGCATAGTCTTGGGAGAACTGATAACAGCTTTGCTTTCACATTTGTTGCACTGGCTCATTTATCTGCCATGATTCTGTCTTACAGATTGATGCATCATGCCTTACATGGGAAGGACAGCAATTCCAGGGAAAAGCAGCGATTGTTGAAAAACTCTCTGTAAGGATTTACTTAGATGAGTTGGGCTCAGTTCTCTTTAAGAAAAATTCCACTGATTTTTTGCATTTACTATTCAGTTGTTGAGAAATAAATAACTTGTAAGAGTCATTGAATGTGAAATGGCATGCTGTAGATCTACTTTCTCATGAAAAGATTTTCTTTACTATCTGGGTGATCATGATTTCTACAATATACATATAGCCATTTTATTCTGTGTTCTTATACTGATGTTGATAATAGTGTAATTGTGAAAGAAATGCAAAAATACATTTCCTTTGAGTAAATAATTTTTTAAAGAAACTATACCTTTGCCTATACAATTTGTATAATAACTTTGTGAGTTACCTTTTAGATGCACTAAATGTATGTAGTTCATATCATCCCATTCTGACTGTTGTGGTATTTCTGATTGAGCATTTTGCCACAAACTTCTCTGAATGGCTTCTGAATATCTTTACAACACGTTCAGGTGTAGTGGAATTGCAATGTCATGTCTCTCTCTCTCTCACTCTCTCTCACTCTCTCTCACTCTCTCTCTCTCTCTCTCTCTCACTCACACATGTATTTTTTTAATGCAGTTTAATTCAATATTAAGCAAATTAAATGTAAAGGAATATTTCATTTCTGAATATTGTTGGCATGTAAGATGTCTAAAGTTCTCCATGTATGCATGGAGCTATAAATAGTTGAAGTCTAGTGTGAATTTGGCAGCAATGTTGGTAAGAATTTCTTGAATGACCTTAATTGAAATGGAAACCTTTACATGGAAAACAGGCCTTGTGCATAAGATGTGTCCAAGTACCAAGCGGATGTGTTTGAAATTGTCTTTTTGTCTCCTCAGAGCCTGCCCTTCACAAAAATAGCCCACAGCATAACAGCACAAGATCACCAGCCCACTCCTGACAGCTGCATATTGAGTATGGTAGTAGGACAACTTAAAGTAAGTATTTATATGGCTTGGTGCCTTTTCTTCTTCCACTCTGTTGTAGATTTTACTTTGGCATGAATTATTGGTGACACAAGTTCTGATTAGAATTAGCTCTAGAATATACATAGCCCTTCTGTATTGTATATATTAATACTGCTATCAGCCATAACATTAAAACCACCTGCATGAATGTGTAGATCTCCTCTCATGCTGCCAAAACAGCTCTGACCCAACTGACTCTGACTCTGAGGCATGGACTCCACTTTGAGCTCTGATGGTGCTCTGTATTATCTGACACTAAGATATTAGAAGCATATCCTGTAAGTCATGGATATCTAACAGGTGCTTGATCAGATTGAGATCTGGGGAATTTGGAGACCAACTCAACACTTCAAACACTGCCATGTTCCTCAAACTGTTGCTGAGTTTTGCAGGGTGCATTATCCTCCTGAAAGAGGCTGTTGCTATAAAGTAATTTACCTGCAAAAATCTTTAGATAGGTGGATAATAGCCACATGAATGCCAGCAGAACATTGCTCATAGCGGCACACAGTATCTGCTGGCTTGCCTTCTTTCCTCAGTGCATCCTGGTGCCAGCGCTTTCCCAGGTAAATGACCACTGTCCACACTGTAAAAGAAAATGTGACACATTAAACAAGGCCAACTTCAATTCAGTTCTGATACATGAATATTGTAGGCAATTTCAGTGGTGGGCAGTGGGAATGTAACGATAGTCAAGGTTCAGTCCAAAAGATAAATAAATAATTTATTTATTTAAAAAAATATATGTTCACAACATTTAAATGAAGAAAAATGACGACTATTCAGTTGTTGCGAAGTGATGCATGACATGAATGTGCCAGACTGGGTTGTCGATTTGGACTGAACACTATAAATAATGCAGTTGCGTCAAACATCATGATAAAATGCTCATTCTCCATAATGCAGTGTCACTTTTCCATGATGAATTTTTTCACTTTTTTTGCATTTCGGTGCAGTTGCTTCCCTAGTGGGCAGGGGTAAACATCAGCACTATGACCATCTTGTTGCTATGCACCTCCAATACTCCGCCAACTGCAATGCACTTTGTGTTTCTCTCCGTTCTGTTATACCCAGCATTATTTTTTCAGCAGTTTGTTGCTACAGTAGCTCTTCTGTGAGATTCGAGCAGACAGGCTGGTCTTCGCTCTCCACATGCTCCGTAAGCTTTGGGCGCGGATGACCCTGTTGCTTGTTTGTTGGTTGTTCTTCCTTGGATCACTTCTGGTGGGTACTAACTACTGTGCACCGGGAACACGCCACAAGGCCTGTTGTTTGAGCTGTCTTGACCCAGTCATCTGTACACTGACGGGTGTCGATGTAATGAGTGCCAGTATAATAATCTTTCACTCCACCTGTCGGCGGTTTTAATGTTGTGGCTGATCAGTGTGTGTTTATATATATATATA
>JBBPDA010000021.1:425952-462483 GCA_037974385.1 Arnoldichthys spilopterus | reverse complement strand
TATCTATACACACACACACCCACTGTGGAAAATATCAAAACTGAGAGACGAATCTCAGGTGTGTAAATGTAAGTGTGGGCCTAAGCTTTATATTAGTAATGTGCCAGTGGAAAGGGACACATGGAGGTGCACATTCTTAGGTTTCAAATGAGGAGATGTTTCAGAGCTGTAGTGTGTGTGTGTGTGTCTGTCAGGCTGATGAAGACCAGGTGCTGGGCTTCCAACAGACCTTTCTGCTGAAACATTACAGCAGTGCCTGGGTTTGCACCAACGAGGTCTTCAGGCTTGCCCTGCACAACCTTTGACCTCACTCGCGCTCTGGTCACATGGCCTTCCCTTCCCCTCTGACTGTGTGTAAGGGTCTGTGCTCTGCTTGGCTTGCCCTGGTTCAAACAGGCTGTACTACTAATGACTCTGGGCAGCATGCAGATCCAGCTCCTGTTCAACTCCCCCTTCTATTTGACCACTCTTCTGGGCTATATTTATAACACACAGTGGCCTTTTGTAAAAGCTTTTAGTATGATTTCATGTATTCTTAATATACCAAAGCTTTTACAGATCTTACTAGGTTAAGAACCCTTTCTACGACTTATTTATTTATTTATTTATGAACTTCAAGCTTTCACTGTTATGAAGTGAATGTTGTCGGTGTGGATTTGGTTTAATGAACAACAAAATATTAGCATTGTATCGAATGTGTGATGACTGTGCAGCTCGAAGTGTGGGAAAAAAAAACTTTGTTCCACATTTGTAAATTGCTAACATCTCTGAATGTTTCTGCTGGGGAGACACCCAGTGGAAAAATGGGGTACAGCATCTCCTGTACTAAACCCTATTAAACCTGTAAATATACACACGCCACTGTTTTTAAAACTACAATCAGTACTTTTTTGTTCAGGGTGTATTTAAGATTTTATATCAGGTTTTGTCTTGTGGGTATGATCATAATGTAGATGGTTGATTTTATTTTTCTTCCCAGGACATAAAAATTTAAAAATCACAATTTAAATCTATGTAACTTGGTTTACAGTTTATTAATGTTAAACTGGTCAATTTTTATGTGCTGATTGTAGTCAATTCTAAACAGCATGTACAGTCATTTTTGGTGCAACCATTTCAAATACTGTTGCTACAGATATATTTTGTATTGGCCTTAAGGGTGGGGTAAAATGATATACGTTGTTTAAAGTTGAATCACAAGTTTTAAAACTTTTGTGCCAAATGTCACGTTACTCTGTGTTCATTAACGTGTTGACTGATTCATTGTTGATCGCTTATCTTAGTGTACATAAAGTTCTGTTGCGTTACATTTCAGTGCATCAAAAGTAACTTCTGATGTGCTGAATACTGTGGTTGGACCCATAAACAATTATTAAATAATCACCTGGTTCCAGTTGTTTTCCACAATTGTTCACATTCACGATCATATATTTACATTACAGCAAAAATAATTTAATGAATTTTCATCTATTGGGTTAGATCATGGGTTAAATACTGTAACTTGTGTAAAGGGTAGGACTAAATGTTTGCTTACTTAATGTTTAATCTTAAATATCAAGATCAAGGAATTAAAGATGGATAATCAGCTTGATCAGCCACTTTAGGCTTGTACTTAGTAGTCGTGTACAACCAGTTTCACTATTTCATTTATTTGTAAGTCAATCATCACCTAAACTTTCAAGATTGTGACAAGCCTAACTAACATATCATACAATTAGAAGGACCTGGAAAGTTTATAAATAGTGATTGTGTTGTATGACACAATTTTGCTAATTTTTAATTTGTTTTAATTATTTTTCCCATTTCTCCTAACCCTATCGGCCATATTGAAACTAGATGCATGATTTGAGCAAATTGACAGTTTCCACTATTCATTTGCTTTAATGTAAAGACTACTAACTCTGAGGGTAAAATTGAGTTGGATCGGTATTATGCTATTGGCTCTTAAGGACTTTTAAGAATGTGTTGTCCTTTAATGCATGGACCTGAACTGACAAAAAATGAATGTTTTGGTCCTCCAGTTGATTTCTTGACACTAATGCAGCTTTGCATATAGTTTTCTAAACACTGTTCTGATGAGCTGTAGGCTACAAGACATCTGACTTTATCCCAAGCTTATGTGACCCCCCACCTTTGCATTTTTTCCAATGGATAAAAGTAGTTTCTATTCTAACTGAAAACTGTTTGTCTCTTTATTAATTTGTAGGCAGATGATGACCCCATCATGGGATTCCATCAGAGCTTCATCCTGAAGAACATTAATGAAGCGTGGGTGTGCACCAATGACATGTTCCGCCTGGCGATACACAACTTTGGCTAAAAGCACCACAACTGTCAGGGATATGGGGGAGGTTGGAGAACGGGGCGCTCCGACCCCAGTGATGCCTGAACCTCTCAGTCTGCCCTTCATTCATCACTCTCTGAGAAACGGCACTGGATTTGAAGAAGTCAAAATTGCAGATAACATGCAGGCACATACAGTAGCGCCTCTACTCCAGACATGAGAAGTGTTTCTTTGCTGAAAGCCCACAGATTCATCAAAGTGACCCCCTTTCCTTCGCTGATCTGCATGATGATGGGGAGCTCAAATATCAGAGGACACTGGCCAGGAAAACAAGACATATTAACCTAACCTCTGCCGGTTACTATTTTAGTTGTTGAGTTTGACTTTGAACTAATGACTGTCTTAACTGTCTCTGCCTTAGTACCTAGTGTGTTATTCGCTTGCTTTTAGAGTATGCTCCTTGAAATTTAACTTTTTTTTTCTTTTTCTTTCTTCTCCCTCTTGAACATTGGAGCCTCCCTTCATTGTGTTGTCAGGTTGCTCTAGCTATCCAAAGAAACGTTAAACACCGCCCAGACTCTCCCCTCTCCCTTCAGACCAGTGTGCTTCCCACCTTCTGCTCATTGCTCTCTGTGACAATAATTACCAAGCCACGATACACAATAAAAACCTTTGACTTTTTCTTAAAAATGGCATCATCTTGTTCCTCCCCATGTCTGGTTTTGCCTTTTCCCTTTTACATAACCGATTTCCTAATTTTTACATTGAATTATTACACTTCTGCAAAGATTGACATTATTTTTAGAAGGCCACAAAGCCAGAACTCTGTTAATATTTAAAAACAAAAAAGGTATTTGCTAGAAGAATGCAAGTCCCAGGCAGTTTAGCCTGTAATAGCAGTGGTTTACATGTATGTGTTCAGCTTCTGATCCATAATCTAAAATTCCTCTGGGACATGTTTGTTAGTGATGCAGCATGCACCTGAGGTCTGTTTAGAAACAATATGGGACAAAGAATGAAAAGAGAACTGGTGTCCTGATGCTCTTTGGCCTTGTAAGGTTGATGGCAGTTGAAGGGTTTGGTTTCACATTCTTGGAAGGCAGATAATATTCATTCCTCTGTTGCTCCAAGCATTGGAAAGGTAGATGAATGTTAATGGCTTATGCTTAACTGAATGCTAATTCCATGCACACTACATGATTAGGACTGATTTTCTCTACTGTTGTCCTTAATCCCGTTTTAGGTCTACATTTGTGTAGCCTCAATAGCACTTTTTACTGATGGAAACAATTTGGAATATATCTGAGGTGTGGAGGAGGGCAGAGAGGTTTGATGATTCCTGCACTCTTTACACGTAGCATGAAGTATTTCAGAGGCCAAACAAGCTTCTCTTGGTACATTATGAGGCTTCTGTGTCAACTGGTGGCGCACAACTACGTTTTACTCTGTTGTGGCATTTGCACAGATGCTGAAGATACTTCCAGTGAGAGCTGCCATGTGATTAGGTATAAGTCACAAATTTCTTTTTTTTTCTTCTGGTCTCAAGCAAATAGCAAATAATGTTCTTCTGTATTCTCCATGCTCGCTTTGCTTTGTGGAGACTTTCCTGGTCTTATCAGAAGAAAAACTAGGACATTTGCTATAAAACAAGTAAGAAGCGTCATGTAATACATGAAGATACTATTTCAAATGCTGACACTTTGTGGAAATAAAGGATATAAAAGCGACGTCTGATGCCATTTTATTTATATATGATTTAAGCACGAGTTGAGGCAGCGCTGCATGTTTGTCACATCGGCTGCGGGGTCCTGAGAAACACTAACGATATTTAAAATACTAGAAATAAAAGATAATCGATATAAAGAGTAATGTTGCGATCTGTCTTAATATTAAAGTCACGTATAGCAGGATATGGAGACTCCAAAGATAGATCTTGTGACGGACCCATGACGACGGAACTGAAAAAAAAGCTGCGGTCAGTGGCGGGAATGAAAGTGTAGGAGCACCGACGGAAGTCAAAACACAGTCGCGAGCTTTTTCGGAGGGGCGACTACGAAGAAAACTAAGTGGATATTTGTCACATTTTAAAGATTTAAGCCCGCTCCCTACCTTATGGCTTCCAGCTCCAACATAGATATAGAGGGTGCGACCCAGCACCTGCGTGACATCTTAAAACTGGATCGACCCTGTAATTCAGCCGGTAGGTTACCGGGGAGGGAGGCAGGTGGAGCGCCGCTAGCAGGCTTAGCTTCACCGCGGTTAGCTTTAGCTTTAGCGCCCTCGCTTCTATAGGCCTCAGAAGGGAGATGCTTGTGCCTGTGCGTCTTTATTTTTACTCATACTGCATAAACAACCGACCTACTGTTACATTAAGTGAACAGTTAGGTTATAAGGTTGCTTTGGGATCAAGCTGTTTACACCGAAGTGCTCGAGTTTTCTGTACGCCATAGGCGGAATGAGAAGAAAAAGCAGACTAAACCTGGCTAACGCCAACATTTAGCATGTTAGCATATCCAGTGCAGTAATGAAGTACTTTGGTTTAGTTAGTCCGTTAGAGAATCGGCTGTCCTGTTTAAATGGGAACCCGTTTTTATGATTACTCTAAAAGCTTTGTGTGTGTTTGTTTGATATGTACCATATGGATAAAATTAGCCTTAACTTCTACATAAGTTTCTCTGTCTGCTCTCTGGTATGCTTTCATTTGTGGATGGCTGATGCGTAACAAGTCTTCGGGAAAAAGCACATGATTGCATTTAGCAATGTATTATTATTTAACTAGTTCTTAATTATTTTAGCTACTTCAGGTTTTGTAAAAACATCTTAAAGACGAATGTATGTAGCTAAGATGTGATGAACCATCGGGTGTCATTGAATAAAAGTGTAAGTAGAGAAGTAGTTGTAAGAGCTTGGTTTTTGTCTTCCTATTTTATGTACAAGCTCAAAACTCCTAGCTTGCTTACCTTTCAGGTAAGTAACTGTTGCTATAATAAGAACTATTATTTTTATGTGTTTATTGTTTTATTTTTCTTTCTTTTCTTTTGCTTGTTTTTGCTATCCGGTGTCAACCAGAGGAGGATGGGTTCTCCCTTCTGAGCCTTGGTTCCTCCCAAGGTTTCTTCCTACTGCTAGGGAGTTTTTCCTTGCCTCTGTCGCCCTTGGCTTGCTCTTTGGGGGCTCGGACCCGGTTTCTGTAAAGCTACTTTGTGACAACGTCAGTTGTAAAAAGCGCTATACAAATAAACTTGACTTGACTTTCACACAATTTGTTCATGGTAGTTGATCGGTGATCTTTCAGTCTTTCAATGTATTAACTATCCAGACAGTGAAACTGAAAGCTTATGTACTGACCGGTAAGAAGGCAGGTGTGTTAGGGTGGTGCATTCAGAGTGCTGCTGGTGCCTGAGGGAAACATTGTTCCTTCTTTTTGCAGAGGCTTCCGCAGGTGAGAGCCAAAGGAAAACATCATTTAATGGAGAGCTGAATGGACTGCTTGGAGCTGACCTTGTTGGAACAGGTGTTCGGACAGCAATGGTTGAACCTCACAACTCAGACAAAATGAACACACAAGATGCTCAGACAATGTAAGCACCCGTTTCTCGTTTGAGAACTGTTTGTTGTTGTTGAACACTTTTTTTGAGCCAAGTGTTTTATCTTTGTTCTTAATTATAGCTTAAATTTAATTCTTTTAAATTTGTTTGTAAAAGTAATCTTAAAAAGCACAGAGTCTTTAAATGTACATATTTTAGTTAAATGAATGATTTGTATGGACCGGATGTAGGCATCTCTATTGTTCGTTTTATGTGCACATTTCATTTACTCTCCAGTTCTTTATCTGGGGATGATGGCTCTACTTGCATTGCCATCACTGCTAGCAATGTGGAAATTGTCGCCAGCCGAGACTCTAGTATTGACAGTAAAGCCAGAGGGAGCAACAAGGTATTTGGTCATATATGCATTATGAAATTAATCCATTGTAGATTCAAAGCTGACTTTTAATAAATGCTTATTTCTTGCAGGTTAAAATCCAGCCAGTGGCAAACTATGATTGGGAGCACAAATATTACTATGGCAATTTAATAGCAGTATCTAATGCATACTTGGCATACGCTATTAGAGGTAAGTGCATACGCATAAGCTTTGCCAATCTGACTTGCTGTCTTGTTTGGTTTTCTTTCTTTTTTTTTTTTTCCCCCCCCTACACTGCTCTGCTCAAATTCTTGCACTGCCATTAGAACTGTGTATCGATCGCTTTCAGATAAGGCCATACAGTATCCAAACTAAGATAGCTTTGCCTGCATGTTTTAAAGTAGTAGAGAGCTTTCTATTGATCAGGCACTTGGCAGCCAAAATTCCTTTTTTTGTACTTTCTTGCTTATTTCCTTATTTGTCAAAGATTATAGTTGACCATTGAGAATATATGACAAATAGTCCCTTCACTTCATTTAAATCAGAATAGTAAATGTTTTGTGTCTGTCTGTGTGTGTGTAAATACACATGCATACTTATTTTTGAAGTTGAAAGCAAGTTTTTGGGTCTGACCTAAAAGCTGTTAATCTGCATTCAACAAGCACAGCAACAAGTGCAAATTAACCTTGTTTGATTTTGTGCAGTCAGATTGTTAGTATATAATAGTGTAAAGTATATAATTCTTGTCCTGGATTTGCTGAGCTTGTGATCATCATTTCTCTGGACATATCAGACGTTTGTCTGAGAATGTTGCTGATTTCAGTGTGTTATGCAGTAAGTGTGTAGTACCCAAGGCAAGTTGTAGTAGTGTTTCAGAAAATTACGTGTAAATGGAGCTGTGGTGATATAGCCGGGAGACTTTTGCATGTGTAATAAAACTACACTGTGAATTGCCTGCCTGGATGTTTTTCTTGTGTTCTGTGCATGCTTAGTAGTACAAGTGAAACCTTCCACACTTCGTTACTTTTCCAAGTCACTGTTATTTTCAGATCTCTCAGTTAAGAACACTTACTTTCTTATTCTTGTGCTTCAGACTGTTAAACTGACAACGTTTTTTTTGACATACTTCTCATAATGCTATTCTGCATGTTTCTCCATCATACATCTATCAGTAAAATGTACTGTTGCACATATGGTGTAAGTAGTATTTTAGGACATGTTGTTTTCTAATTAGTTATTGTTAGTTACTGTAACTGAATATTAGTGAAAAGAAATATGAAACATTCAGTTAAAAGAATGTTTACACTAGTCAGTTAGCTGGAAACCTCTATAAAGTACCAGTGATGTAAGTTTGACTTGTCTTTTTGAAGGTGCCAACAACCATTCTATGATCCGGGTGCTGCGGCTGGGCTCTACTGAGCGGACTCTGCTTAAAGGGTTTACTGGGGCAGTCACAGACCTGGCCTTTGCCCACCTTGACTCCAACCTGCTTGGCTGTGTGGATGAGGCTGGGAACATGTTCATCTGGCAGCTCACTAGCCACAATAGCAAAATACAGTATCCTTCTCTCTCGATGAGCTAAAATATTTGACTGTTCAATTAATTGTTAGCATGTTGTCCTAGAACTGGAACTGTTTTATGTAGCATGCACTGTTAGAATGAGGTCATGTCCATATTGGAGTGCAGTAGAACAGGCAGTTTGCTATTTCATTACCCCTTAACCCCATCTCTCAGAGATGAAGTGATCGTACATATTCGGCGGCCTGAGGACACGCCTTTGAACTCCAACCGCAGACTTATCTGGTGCCCCTTTATTCCCGAGGACAATGATGAAAACCCAGAAGACTCATGCCAGACCCTGGCCCTGCTGCATGAGGACCGGGTAAGCAGTTGTTAGACACCCTTCATTTATTTAGTTCTTTTAATTGTAAATAATTAAAAACAATAGAACTAGGGATTAATGACGTCATGATTGACTGTTCTCCAAAGTTAAAAAGCATAAATAAAATGAAATCAAATATAGATGACTCAACTGTGCTGCCTGATCAGGATTATCTGGGCTTTGCCGGTCATGAGTAAATTATTGTAAATAGCTGTAAAAAAACATTATAAAAATAAGTTTACTGCCCTTTTAATTATTTCAATTTTCTGTCCTTATTTAGTTTCATTTTAACTTAGTGTCTTCCTTTGCATTATCTACCTGTAGGCTGAAGTTTGGGACATTGACATCCTTCGCTCTAGCAACAGCACCTGGCCTGTGGATGCCACAGAACTGAAAGAGGGTTTTATAACCATTAAAGGACACACAGCGGTAGGCAGCGCTCTTACATTTCATTGACTCGATTCTTCACTGTTGAGTTTATGAGCCACACCACACTTTAAAAAGTAGTATGCATTAATGGTTTTGGTCAACATGGTCTGTTTTTGTGCAGCGCATCAGTGAGGGAGCACTGTCCCCTGACGGCACAGTCTTGGCCACAGCCAGTCACGATGGTTATGTAAAATTCTGGCAGATCTACATAGAAGGACAGGACCAACCTAGGTACTCCTACCAAATTTACTGTCTTGGTTCTCCAAGTTAGTTTTGAGAAGTTAAGTATGGCGTGGTTGATTTATGCTTTTGTCGTTTTATTACCTGGTAAATGACCTGAGCTAATGCCTCATGTTTTAAGTGTCTTTCTCAATATTTTAATAAAAATGTAAGTGGATTTCCTCTTGGAAATTCAATTTGATATAGTTTTTGGTTTCTTCATGTTGCTTGTCTCAAAAGCGTAGTTTGCTCCTCTGCTTGAACTCTCAAAGGACAGTAATTCTCATTATTTGGTTCAACCGTTCTCACTCTGCAGATGCTTGCATGAGTGGCAACCTCATAATGCAAGGCCCCTTTCCTGCCTCCTCTTCTGCGATAACCACAAGAAGCAAGACCCAGAGTATGTCCCACCACATCCTAGCAGCTCAAGCTCAACCACCAGGAGCATAAAATCCTGATTAAAAACTAATAACAAGAGAATTGCTTTATTGATGGTGGGGGCTATTAAAAGCAGGGTTTCTAATTAGGGAATGCATAATCTTAGAGTTCATGCTGTCTTGTGTGTTGGCTTCTACTAACTTTTCGCTTTTTGTAGAGTTCCGTTCTGGCGGTTCTTAATCACAGGAGCAGATCAGAACCAGGAGTTGAAGATGTGGTGCACAGTTTCATGGACCTGCCTGCAGACTATCAAGTTTGTTAATTTTCTACAACAAAATCTTGCATGCAGTTTTATCTAGAGATAATATCTTAGATTACTTTCACTTTACAACTCTGTAACCTGTAGATGTTCTCCCTGGTCCTGGATCAGTAATTTTTTTTTTGTAGGGAAAGGCTTTAAAAAATATTATTTCTGTCACATTTTTCAACATAGAAATATGTCAAGAACTAATGTTTATAGCAATATATATATATATATATATATATATATACACATACATACATGCATGTTTATAGCATTTTTTGTTGTAATTTTGTGTTCCAGGTTTAGTCCCGACCCATTAAACTCAAACGTTCTGCCCAGCCTTAAAGCTAGTCTGGATCTATCTGCTGAGTGCCTAATCCTGACAGACGTGCAGAGGAAGGTCTGCATCTTCTTTTTATCCATTGTTTACACCAGTATTGTGAAAACACACACTGATTTTATTGCCTTGCCATTTAACATAGCTTGCTATTTAAGCTACAGTATGTGCATTGTGACGGGTGAAGGCTTTTGCTGTTATGAAATACTGTCCGAAGCACTGGTTCTTTTTTGTTTCACATGAATGTTTAAACTATTAACTGCCAGCCACCGTCTCTGGAAATCAAGGAATAGATCTTAGTCTCTGTTAACAGTGTTGAGGCAATAAAAAAATAATTTCTTTAAATTACTCATTACTTCTCTCAAAATATGATGATTACTTTTTGTTCCCTGATTAATTGTTTTTTAGTACTTCTGTGTTACTCTCTAACACCAATGGAAGTCGTTATCAGTCAGAAGACACAGATAACCAGTATTTCTGAACAACGCTTGTTCTGCTTAGTTATTTATGATTTTGGACCCAGCTCTTTGAATATCTAAAAACATGGTCAGTAGAAAACTATAGTCCAAAAACAGCTATTCATGGTACAGTTTGTGTTTACTCACTCTGAGCTAGTAGAAAATCTGTATTGGGTCTATGGTTTCAGGTAGTCCATGAATGCCAAAATTACTTACTGAGGCTGATGGGGATAATATAGAAAAAATGTATGTTTAAAATGTATTGTACATAATTATTCATTTAAACATTTGATGGATTATGTTGTGATGAATAACAGTTAACAGGAGAAATAAATTTTAATAATTTGCAATTAAGATCTTATAGGTATTGGACTGATCCTAGATCTGCTCTGACTGTGGCTCACTGATGTGCAGGTTCTGTACGTGATGGAGCTGCTGCAGGATCAGGAAAAGGGCCGTGCCAACTTTACCGCTGTTTCTGAATTCCTACTCACACACCCTGTTCTGAGCTTTGGCGTCCAGGATGTCAGTCATGCCCGTCTGCGCCACACTGAAGTTCTTCCCCCAGATGAGGAGAGTGAAAGCATGACCACTGGTCAGTTCAACTCCTTTTATTTACTGCAGTCATCAGTACTTATTCTAGCTTTAAATGAATGCAAAACGTACCCAAATATCACATGTTTTCAGATTTTACACGTACACTGAATTATATTGTGCTTCGTGCCAGAGATTTGGAAGAACGGTTGTTGAATTTATCTCAAAACTAGATGTAATCTCTTTCCAAAAAAGAAACCGTCCGCAGCATTAAAAGCTGCAGATTTTGTGGAGAGACAAATTATTTGTATTTTTTTTGTGTTCACAGAGGGAAGCCAGGGACCCTTGGAGTCCAAATCAGGGATCCAGATCAAGCTTTACTGCGTGCATACAAAGTGAGTCCATCGGATTGCCATTAGTCTACAGAAATCAAGCCAAACTATCATGTTTATCCCTGAGGCCTTGCATTCTAAGTAAAATTCTCATTAGCCTGTACAGCTCAGGGCTTCTGCATGCATTTAGTGGATATTAATTCTAATCCTTGCATGCAGAGTCATGAAATTTTCATTGCATTCTGGCTGTAATTGTACAGTGTCTGAGTTTGAGCAGCAGTTTTGTAATGCTGGCTCTTGGCCCACAGGTCCCTCCAGGACGTGCAGATTTGGTTCCAGCCCAACCAGGGTGCTGCAGCTTCCCTCTTTATGCCTCCATGCTCCGGCTCCCAGGATGGCTTTGGTATGGCCGCAGCTTAATGCACACTTGATTACTTTTCTCCTAGCTCTAACCGCTAATCTCTCTCGTAATACCTGAACTGAGTGGAGCTTAGTTCCAGGATTTTCTCGTGTGTGTGTGTGCTTGCGTGTGCTGAATGCCCGTGTCCTTTACTCTGATTTCTATGTTTATTCTGTGCAGGTTTTGCGGATCCTCTGACAGATCTGAGCGTTGAGGCACTGAGCTCGGATAAAGAGTCCGGTGAGAGCGGCTCACAGAACGACCTGTGCAAAATCCCTGCTCTCCCAGCTCCCGCTGATTTCTTGAGTCCTGCTGGCTCAGCCATGCCCAAACTCATGACACCGGACGCCTTTATGACTCCCAGTGCATCTGTAAGCTACTCATTAACTGTGCTCCACATTAGCTGTGGTCCATAAGCTCTCTCCTTTAAGTTACAGTTGAATAGTCAAAGCTCCTTTGTACTTTAATTTTTAGAGAGACATATTGTTTTGATGTTTGACTTCTGCAATTTTAAATGAAAGATAATTAATTTTTTTGCTTATGAGATTTATTAAAATTTATTAATTTAAAATGCTTTTATAATAATGATGTCCATCTGCTCTGTTCGTATTACCCATCAGGTGCCAGCCTCGCCTGGCAGCAGTGCCAGCAGCTTGACTATAGTGACTGCCATGAGCAGCTCAGACAGTGGAGCAAGGTGGGTACCAAGTTCGGTCACTACAACATAGCTCATTATTAGAATTAACGGTTGATTGTAAAATGTATTTGAGATGAATCGCTCCAGTAGCTTATGCATTGCATTATGAGCTGTCAGTCATTGTTGGACATGTTTGCAATGGCTAACCCCATAAAGACAATGTTAAGCTCTGTGTACTGTGGTTCATCTGTAGGGCTGCAGAGGACCTGACGCAGAGCCCTAAATTGTGTGCCGACGGAGCCAGCAGCAGCCTTGCCCTCAGCACCAGCAGCCCTAGGTCAAGCTCCATTCTCATTTCAGGCCTTGGTGAAAACATCCAGGTATTTTTTTCCAGCTAGTACTATCGACATAAACACAGTGTACATGGTAAAGGTTGTGCAGAAAAAGATGACATTTTGAAAATTTTATATTTTGTATTTAATTGTTTTTTTTGGGGGCTTAACTACATTTAGGCTTCTCAACAGCTCCTTCTCACTAATCATGAGCCAATATATGAAGTATTTTGATACCAAGTTTTACAAATAATAAATGAAAACTGACCAGAGTTATGGATTACTTCACAAAGCAAGGCTTCTCCGCTAGCAGTTAAAATACAGTAGTACTTGAAAGTTTGCAGATCTTTAGAGTTTTCTGTATTTCTGCATACATAAAACGTTTGTTTTCCACACAAGCCCTAAAAGTACAAGGAATAAGACAATTTTTTAATATATATTTTAGTGGCAAAATTAAATGAATTTGCAATCAGTATCTGATGTGACTGCCTTGTGCATTCATAACAGCAGCTAAATGCCTCCTGTAACTGTTGATCAGTCCTGCCCATCAACTCTTGGATGTTGGTGGGTTTGCCTACATAAACTGCATGTTTGGTTCCGTCCAAAGCTTGTATACTACTGTTCATGTTGGCACTGAAGCTCTTGGATGCATTGAACGAACAGCCATAACAGTCACTTGTACCTGTTTCTTACGTTTGCTTATGATTAATGGCAATATGGCCTCCTCATCTTTACTCCTTATCATTACTGCCCTTGTTGTGCTAAATTCAATATAATCAAATAAGGTGTTCTCATACCTCCAGTGGAAGTGTCCGCTATGACAAGCTTGGTAGTGGATAAAGTGTTTCGTCTGAGTGAATAGTGCTGCTCGCATAGCTGCTTTGTACATGCACATACCCAGTGTGTTACAACAAGTATTTCATAGGCCTATGTGATGTTCCCTATTTGCTCGACGTGTTATTTAGTTAACTGAAACAGTATCCTTCCTTTAACTTAACCCGCTGAGTCTGTGGACTTTCAGCCACTTTTCAGGTATTTTGACAGGCCACGTCATTTATAAATATTTCGGCTATTTAAAAATCATTTATTCCAAAGTGCTGCATGTGCTTCTGTTCAGCACAAACTCTGCACCAGTAATTTAAGACCATTTAGAAAGTCATTCCTCTATTTTTTTTAATAGCAGCTTGCGAAATACCATTTTAAAACCCAATTTTCAGAGGTGCTGAGAAACACATTTCTAGCCAAGATGTTTGAGCTCTGAAGCGTATAGACGTAGGGGTTGGGTACATGTGGGTGATTGAAACATTCAGAAATTTAATTCGGTTTGATCAAATTTTAGCGTGACCGTACTTTTTCTCCAAGTCAGTGGTTTACACAATGTATATTAATGGAGCAGGCGTCAACATGCCTGTAATAGTTTGCATACTGTTAACGGTTTGACACAAGAGAGTTGTGCTTTTGAATCTAATTGGGTAAATAAATAAAAAAAATCTTAACCCCTTCTTCATTTGGCACCCCCTGTTTTTGCCCCATGTGCCTTTCACCCGACCACACATCAGGGTTTCTCTCCTCCACTTGTCCGTTCACCCTCTCTCTTACGTGAGGCCTCTCTGTTATGTGAGGCGGCCTCCTACACTCATGTACTTCCCCTCCCCTATCCACTTCCCCCTGCACAGGTGCTGCCCTCTCCGAACCCTCCCCTCTCACTGGACCTGCAGGCTATTGAGCCTATCATGCTGCCCCAGGCCTCCCCTTCCAGGGCACGTTCCCCAGACGTCATTTCCTCCGCCTCCACAGCCATGTCACAGGACATCCCGGAGATTGCTTCAGAGACACTACAGCGAAGCCTGGGGGGCACATCAGCAGCCGATGCACGCGACCCACTCCAGGGTCTCCATTCCGATAGCATGGTGTCAGCCGCCTCAGCCCTTCACCTGCTCTCACCACGGAACCGCAGCACCGCCGAGCACAGCCTGCTACCACTGGAGTTGGGTGGAGGGACTGGAGAAAGTGAGCAAAGGCTTAGCAATACACCTTCTCTGTTGGAAACGGCGCTGTCTCAAGAAAATGCCGCTGCAGCAGCTGCCGTCTCCTGCTCTGACAGCAGTGCCAACCACAGCTGGCCCGCAGCACCAGACATCACGCGTGAAACACGTATCAGCCTACGAGACAACGGCCTAGGAGACTGGTGAGAGATATGATCACATGATCCTGGGAACAAGGCACTCAGATTTAATCTTAACAGCCAAATAAAATGTTCTTTTTTTATTTGTAATAGAAAAATAATTTTGGCAATTTTAAATGTTTCTTTAGCCTAAAGGAGAGCAAATTCCGAGATCGCTTGGTTGTTTCAAGGTTTTTGTGGAGGCAGTTTTTTTACTACAGTAATAAAATTGCTAATCAGGCAATGTCATCAATTTCCTCAATAATCTACAGCTCTCGAGAGGACCTGAAGGAGAGGCACATGTCATCCCCCTACCACAGACGCACCTACCACCTAACCCAGAATGACAGCCAGGATGCCAGTGCAGAGCAAAGGTATCCAACATGGCCCTCCCCAAGTAGCTTCTGGTGCATTCTCATTGCAGTAGCTTCAATGCACAAAATGCACTGAAGTTAATAAAGTTCACATAGTTGTATTCTCATTTCCAGAGCACATTAACACATTATACCTATAAACAACAAACATTTATATTTAATTCTTAATTTGACTGACTCTCAATAATGTTTACTTTAATTTTTTATTAAACAATATTTAATATCATAAATAATAAATATCATTCTATTACCCAGCTCTACTTGATAGCACTTTACTGTAACCAATGTTCTGTGTCTTTTTGTGCTGACGTACAGTGATCATGATGACGAGGTGGCAAGTCTCGCGTCATCCTCTGGAAACTGCGGCCCTCGAGCCTCTCATAGGCTCCCTGTGAAGGACTGGAAGACCTCACCTCGTGGCTCACCAAAACTTAAGCGCAAGAGCAAGAAAGATGATGGGTAAGCTTCCTGTAGCCGTATGAAACTTTTTCACATAAAAACAGATTCAGGTTGCTATATTGAGAGACCTGAATTGTCTTAACTGTTATTTTTTTTCCCTCACTAGTGATGCTTTGCAGTCAAGGCAGGCTGATAACCAGGTATGATCATGGTTTCAGTATGTTATGAAATGACACAAATAGTGATATTGTTGCTACCAGTGTTGCTTGAAAATGCTTGTGCTGTCTTGACCCGTAGTGTCAAAGTTGTCCTGAAGGGCTCCACAGTTTGGTGATTTCTCTGCTTTAAAACACTAATTAAACTTGGCAATAACCCGAGTTAATTCAGGTGCAAATGAACAGGTAAATTAGCAGACTGTGCTGGACACCAACCGCAGTTCAGCACCTTTGCTCTCGAGCCTATACAGAAATTTAATTTTCTACACACTTTTCTGAGCTATAGTTAATGTTTATATGAAGATGAATATGAGCTCCAGCATAACTGTTCTGGGATCAGAAGTTGTCCATACGCCTTTTTAGTGTAAAGTGTGTGCGTGTCTCTGTCCTCCTTCAGCTGAGTGCAGAGGTACAGGAGGAGCTTTTGTTGCTGCTCAGGAACCAGCAGAGGGAGCTGGCAGAGCTGCGGCAGAGCCAACTGGAGCTGCTGCAGAGGGTTACTGGCCACATGGATGCCGTTCAAAGCTCTGTCATGGCCCACGTCGAGCATGTTTTGCTCACACAGCAGGAGCACGAACGTATCCTTTTGCTAGTGAGAGCCGTTCAGAGAGCGAAAGTAAATTATAGACCAGGTCTTTGTTTATGATATTTTCTTTTTGTAATTCAGGCATGCAAAAATCTTAAACACTCTGCAATTGAAGATCAGTCAAGAACCTTTTCTGTAAATCTTTCTCTAAAGTTTTTCGTAAATCAGCCTGATCTTTTTCTAGGGTAGCGTATACTTTAATGTATAGTGACTTTCTATTTGTCAGTTGTTTGTTTAATGCCCTGAAAAATAGTTTAAATATAGTGTTTTAACAAAATCAAGAGATTCATTTAATCTGTTTACAGAATATTCTAAAATAATATTTATCTCTTTCCTGCCATCAGATTTGTAATTGTAATTTTCATTTGAAACTGACTTCATTGAGTTCATTCATTTTGCTGGAGACCAGTTTTAAGCAATATTTGCTGTTGGTCCATGACAATGTTGTCAGAAAGGAGAATGGAGCGGGTGTTGGCAGAGGGACACGCGCGTAGCCAGCAGCTTCAGGAGCACATGGCCCAGCAGCTGGCCCACACTCTGGGCACGACACTCTCCAGCCGCCTGGACAAAGTGCTGCGCGAAGAGATGAAGAAGACCGTTCCACAGAGTAAGAGCCATCTGCTGACCATCACAATTAAGTCCTCCACTAGCTAGCTGATGCTTTCTGACACAGGAAGCACTGGTGGTATTAAGAATGTAGTACTACTACAATGACAGTGTCACTTGTCATTTTAAGCTCATTGCTTTATATAAACCTACTAATGAATATAAAATAGACACCAGAAACAATTTGAAAATCTATTGAAAACAGTTGTGTATTTACGTATTAAAAGTAATAATAATTAATGAAAACAAGTTTTTTTGTCAGCAATCATTTCTAAAAGAAAAGTCTAGTTCTAAAATTCACTATGGTGGTTCTCCATCTCAATCATCAGGATGCCAAGCACTGCACAGAAAACTCCTATTACCAGTGGATTGGTGGGATTGTTTTTTTTTGTTTTTTTTTTTTTTAACTAGTTGATGATCGTGATGTTATTGCTTTGTGTGTTGCAGCCATTTCAAAGAGTCTGGAACCTGTTACTGGTCAGATGAGTAACACTATTGCTGCTAAACTGACTGCAGTGGAGGGAACACTAAAAGAAAATGTCATAAAAGTAGTCAAGTCTAAGGTATGTGTGCCCTAAAATATTCTTCATATGTGCTTGAATAAATAAACAGTCATAAATGCACAAATGATGGGTCTAAACAATGTCCACATTTTATATGTATGCTTAAGGAGAAGCTTTAACAGAGTTAAAGACCTCTTTCTTTCATGAACGTAGTCAACCTGAGATCAAATTGACCTTGATTTCTATTTTTGTTTGTTTATATCCTAATTTAATTATTTGTTAGTCATCTTATTTGTAAGTTGTCATTTATGTTTTACTGTAATTATTCATCAGTATGTGCTTTTTCCACTTCTTAAACTTCTGGGGTTTTTGGCTGCTGTGAACCAGGGTGCAGGGGAAATCTTAATCTGTGATCACTTTCCATTTTCCTATCGAACCATCAGCCAATACAAGCTTCCGTGATTAAATTATTTAGCTCCAAAATATGTCATGGTAGAAAAGTATTATTTTATTTCACATTAACTTGGACTTTAAGGGGTTGGGAACCTCATTTAAGATATAAGTAGTAAAATAATAAGTTCTATTCTGAAGATTTTTTACTTACATTTTAGCAGAGATTTGAAAAAACTGAAACAGTTCTTCATATGGAAGGAAACTCCTTTTCTCTGCCAGATCAGAACATTGTGAATGTTTTGGACTGCATGGTGACTGACCACGCTATAGCCATAGCAGTGTAAACAATCCCACAATTTTTTGGAATTATAAGGTATCTTATTTATTTTTGTTCATATAAGTCAAGTCCCACATGATCTGTGACCCAGGAAATATTTTTCCATCAATAATTCTTTTGTTAATTTTTGGTTATTTATTTTATTTTATATTTTTTAATGTATGTCTTTTTTCAGCACAACTTCAGAAATACAGTGAATATAATGATTTTGTCTTGTTTTAATCAAAACACTCTATACTGCAAATGTCTAAAGTCTTTATTACATTAGTCAAAACACAGTAATGCAAAAATGGCCAAAATACTTTGGGTCGTCTTAAGGATTCTCCATGTGAGAGGTCTGATTACAGAGAACTACTATGATCACTATTTGTGCAGGTCACCATCAATTAAGGCTACGGTTAATTGGCCAATCACTCAGAAGCCTTTAGTATAGTAGTGTTTCCCAACCCTGGTTCTGGAGGCACACCGCCCTACACATTTTACTGCTTTCCCTGCCAGCTCAGTAAAATGAGGAGGCTGACAAATAAAGATGATCGGTTCTTTAAAGTGACTTATTTAAACTGAGTTTCTTTCTTTAAATATTGATTTCTGGCAGACGCTGGATAATTCTGATAATCTAGTAATTTAATCATTTACACTAGGTATAATTCAAATGGTAAAAAAAGCTGGTACATACGAAACAATGATATTATGTACCCACAAGACAATCTAAGTTAATTTGTTCACTTGCCACTTTTTATCTGGGAAACACATCTGTGGATAAAACCAAGTCTCTCCCACATCTTATGCTGTCTTATCCCTTGCAGAATACTACGGATGCAATTGGCAGGGCTGCATCTGAGGCCATGCAGGGCCCCATCCAGGCAGCCTACAAAGATGCCTTCCAAAGCATTGTTCTCCCTGTGTTTGAGCGTGGCTGCCAATCCATGTTCCAGCAGATCAATGACAGCTTTAAACAGGGAACCCACGAGTGTAAGAACCGCCTAACCTGAACACTTTCTCTGAAATCCATGTATATCACAGCAAGCCTGCATGAGGTGGAAAGATGAATGTAATCTGTATATTTGGGCAATTGAACAGCTGGTATGTCACGGTCTTCCCGGAAATCCTGTTTTAGAGCTTTTTATAAGAGGTTAGACAGGAGAACTAGAAAACTGACCTCATTATTATGGTTGTGTCCATGGTATTTGTTCTCTCTCTGCCTCTGCCCATTACTAATTCTCCTCACCCTCAACAGATATTCAACAGCTTGAGACGCATGTCAAGAACAGGAAGCAACGTGAACAGGATGCTCGTGACCCTATGATTGGCCAGCTCCAACAAATGATTGATACATTGCAGAGTTCCCAAGATCAATTGGCCACCACTGTGGCAGCCAGTGTGCGTTCTGAGGTTCAGCACCAGCTCCACTTGATTGTGGGAAAGTAAGCATTACACACACTACATGTAGCAGAAATTTTCTTTCCACCTTCTGTCAAAAATCAAAACTCGAAACCTCAATGAAGAGCACCGCTTAGGACTGCACTGTGAGAATATTTTCTTACTTTTCCATTCTCCTGATAATCTTTGCACCAGAGATGGAGATTGATTTGATGCCTAAGGCAAAGTATGAATAGTTGGTATGCAGAAGCCTGCTTAAGCCTGGATTTAATTTCTGCCAATAAAGCTGGTTTGTGTTTCTCCCAGTGTTTTGTTTTATGTAGTATTATATTTTAGTTGGAGACACTTATTAAAATCCCCCCTCAGTGTTTGTACTGTGCTTTCACAGACGATTTATAATTGCATTTTTATAATAATTTACTTTTGTATTCAGTTAGCACAGCTTTAAGTAATTACTGCACCAGCCTTATGAATACGAAACCTGTGATTCCATCTGGAGTCATTACAAAGTGTAAATCTGTGATTTTGTTGTGCTGTAAGTACTAAACTCACTTTATCGTCCTCCATGCTCTCTTGCTTTTGAACCTGCATTTTGGAATTTAATATTTATTTACTGGTTTGTAATGTTCTAGACTGAACGTGTTGTTAACCATGTTTAGTTATATTACTAATCATTTTTCTTTATGACTTTGGGCGCTGTGGAAAGCATTATGTAGCAATGTTTGTACTGCCTATAGCCTAGCAAATTCTTTTGGCCCACTTTTGCAAAAGCATTGCCAGTTAGTGTGATGTGTGCATTAGAAATGTGTGTTCTGTGATGCTCACTCTGCCCTCTCACCACGGTCTTTTGTGCTTCATGTTTGTAGTCTGCAGGACTCGATACTGACGCAAGTGCAGCGCATCGTGAAGGGTGAAGTGAGTCTGGCCATGAAGGAACAGCAGGCGGCAGTCACCTCCAGTATCATGCAGGCCATGCGCTCAGCTGCTGGCACCCCTGTGCCCACTGCCCACCTGGACTACCAGGCCCAGCAGGCTAGCATCCTGCAACTGTTGCAGCAGGGCCAACTCAATGAGGCCTTCCAACAGGTCAGAGAAGTGACACATGGACATACCCAGACAAGGGGTGTCCAATTTTGGTCCTGGAGTGCCCTGCTTAGACAACTACTACAACAGCTAAATTATTAATACTGGTAACCTACTGCTTAGTTGAGTCAGAGGTGTTTGAGGAAGGACCTACTGTGTTGGACTACAGGCTTCCAGGGCTGAAATTGGACATCCTTGCCTGAGGGTGTTTTTTTGTTTTCCTTTTCAGATTAGTTTTTTGGACATTCAAATGTGCAGCGAAAGTGGTTTATGAACTTAAGACCATTTTAAATTAAAAAAAAAAAAGAGAACATTCTTACCTTACTTTTAAATTCCATATAATTGATGGTTGATTTCTGTTCATCTAATGTCCACAGGAGAAAAATAAAACTTTTCTTCTTCCAGGCCTTGTCTGCAGCTGATTTAAACCTAGTGCTGTACGTATGCGAGACCATTGACTCGCAACAAGTGTTTGGCCAGCACCCATGTCCTCTGCACCAGGCTGTACTGCTCTCGCTCATTCAGCAGCTTTCCACCAGCCTGGCCACACGCACCGACCTCAAGATAAGGTTAGTCTCCCTATAGTAGTTCTATGCTGAATTCAGCTCTATAGTCGGTTCATTTTCCCTTAAAATAGTCATAGAAGTGTCGGGATAAGAGTTCACCATCTCCCTTGTGTAAAATATGAAAAGTCTGGGTTTCTTTGCAGGAGCATGTGAGTAAAGTGGCATTTTTTTAACACTTTGTAACCCTGGTGGTGTAGAGCTAAGCAGCCTTCCCTTCAATGGTATCAATCCTCAGATAAGTGTCATTTCTCTAATCTTGTATTAATTACCATTGGGCTGGATCTCCCAGACACACTGGGCAGGCTGTGTTGACTTGCATTGAGGTAGGCTTATTAAAGCTTTCTCCTGGCTGGGCCAACTATATGTGTGTAAAGGGAGAACGGCCAGCCTCCCTCCAATCACAGCCTAATGTTCCTATTGCACACTGCCAAGTCCCTTTACTGCTGTAAAAGAGCCATAGAAGCCAAGACTATCCCTGAATTCCTCTCACAGACACGGCTGCATGATAATGCCCATATGGTTGTATGTTACCGTGCGTGCATTGATGCTGTTTAGGTATTGCCCTTGCTGTATGGATGTATGGAAGATGCTGCCTGGTGCCAAAGGCAGCTTTTGGAGCCTTTGTAAGTGGGGAATGGGGTACTGTATTTGATGAGGATAGCAAAAGCTAATGCAGACATATTTGACTTAGTTATCCTAATGAGATCAGCTCATTTGTAAGAGTGTTTATGAACCACAGGTTCAAAATGTGAATAGTGCATTTCCACAACATGAGCGGCTAATGGCTCTTAAGCCTAAAGATTACTGTTGAGAACATGATAGCAAGGGTTTAAAGGCATTGGACACAGGCCCTACAGATGTGGAATGAGAACTCCGATACAGGGCCTCCGAGCTTAGCCATCTGGTACAGGACATGGGACACAGCACAGGCAATGTCAATGTTTTTTTTTTTGTTTTTTTTTTTAATATTAATCAGACACTTTAATCTTAACGAGTGCTAGGACAGTAATTAAGATGACTTCTGTGTTGAATGCCCTAGAAGATGGGGAGCTGCCACAGTATCCAACAGCAAAGTCATTGCACTTGAAAGGCAGATGGTGAATTTTCCCCCATTTGGACAGGTGGCATTTTACTAATCCGTTAACAGGTTCCATCAAGGCCTGCTTGCCTCAGGAGACAAAGGGGGAAAAAATACACTTTGTCCCAGAGTACTGCCTGTTAGTACAGCTTTTAATGACTGTGGATTCTGTGCTACAGGGAAAAAATAAGTGTGTGCGCAGGGGGTTAATCAGGGCATATCAAACATCACTACTGCTTCTCCAATTCAATATTAATTGCTGGAGTGCTCTCTCAGTGGAAGGGGCTTCTCAAAAGAAATAAGATTAAACTTCAAAGCAAACTAATAACGATCTGAAAAGCAGAGATTAAAGGAACTTGCTTTAACAGGAAAAACATGATGGAAATGATAAATTTAATGATATACTGTTACTTCATACTTAAGTTATAGTATCACAGATGTCCGCCTCATCAGTACCTTTATATAATTTAACAATGATAATTGTTACAATATTGCTTTTTAAACATTGTTCATTGAGCAAAATGTGCACATTTACCAAATAGCTTTCGCTGGCTTGTAAAACAATTCTTATAGCCCTAATAATGCTAGAGTTGATCAGACATAATAGTATTTCACTGATGCAGTGACATCCATGGATGGTGATATAAGCCTTACTAAATCATGACCTGGCTGAAAAAATATGCTGTGCGCATGTAATTGCACACTGATAGTGATGTTTTGTGTGTGTGTGTGTGTGTGTGTGTGTGCACAGTTATCTAGAGGATGCAGTGATGAACCTGGACCATGGGGACCCAGTCACCAGAGACCACATGAGTGCAGTGTTGTCCCAGGTGCGGCAGAAGCTGTTCCAGTTTCTTCAGCAGGACCCCCACAGCCCCCTGAGCAAGCGTGCACGCCGCCTCATGATGATGCTACAGGGCTTGGTCAGCCACTAGTGCCCTGTGCTCCTGCACAACTGCCCGTACCGCCCCGTGCTCCTCCTTTAGCAGTCTTCTCAACGTTCACCCCCATCTACATTGTCCCCTCTGCCTGTACAGCTGCCCACGCTTCGCTCAGTAGCTCACACTTCCCTGAGTGGCTTGCATGATGGGAGTTGTAGTCCAGATTAAGAAACTGTGAATTTTCTGTATAATGACTCTGCACTACATTTCCTTTTGAGCCCTCAGAGTACCTCTTTTTCAAGCGATAACCCTTATGGCACTCTTGGTTTATTTTGGTTGAGCTCCCCTTTTCCTCATTATATGAAAAGTTAGTCCTTCTACAAAAGAGTTTATTTTTGTTCATCTTGGGCATCTGTGTTAATTATCTTTGTAATGCCATAGGACTTGTAGCACTGATTGGGTTTCATTATCAATCAGTAGTTTTGTTCAGGAGAAAGTACCATATCTGACTACAGCTAGCACTGGACAAGTAACTCAATTCCTCTCAAATGCCTTAGTTTGACATCTTAAAGGACATCTTTATGATGTTACACTGGGGCTATTATTTGGCTGCTTATCTTGCAGTGCTCCTATTAAGTCTCCAGGGGGCAGGCATTTATATGGCATTTATCTGCATTGATATAATCTGGCCGTTTTTATATGTTGGTTTAATGGTCTTTGTGTGTTTTTTTTTCATTTTTTTTGTTCAACTCCCTCCCATCCTCCCTAAAGAGTACGGCCTCGATCTCTTTCATCGCATAGATTTTGTTTTGTTGTTCTCTCTGCCCTCTTTTGCTTGATTGATGTTGAGCAATCTGACTGAAACTAGAAGTGATGTTCAGCTCAGCTGACTGATTGTATTTGTTTCAAACTGAGCAGCGTTAATACGATTGGAAATGCTATTAACTCAGAAAGAGAGGATACTGCTTGCTCAGTGGAGTAAGGACACCTTTACAGAAAGTGCCTTATCAGCCTATTGCTTATCAGACATTGGTAATCTGCTTCTGGATCCCCCTTTAGATGGCTGTATAGGTTTTTTTTTTTTTTTTAGTGCAAGCTGAATGTCAGAACCTTGCATGTTTTTTTCTTTTTAGGCTGTTGGGGAAGAACTTGAATGGGGGTAGCCAGATGTGTTGCTTTAAAATTTACTTACTCAATAACAGATTTGGCCATTGTTGGGGTTCTTCTTGTCCAGATGTTCTCCCAAAGATTTGTGAGTGGTGTTTAAAAGAGCAGCTCCGGTTTAAAAATTACTGTTAGAGAGATATAGTTCCAGTAGATTGTGCAGATCTTTCATTTTTTTTCGTTAATACTGCTTAGCCTAAATGCAAGTAAACTCTTGCTTTATTCCTGTTCTATGGAAATATTTAACCAGTTATTGATAATGGAGATCTTGAGCTGCTCTTAAGGATATGCGAAGCTGAGAATGCTTGCATGCTACTGAAAAAAGCCATGTATATTTGGATAAAAATATTTGCCCCAAGGTCTTCAAGTCCTTGTCATGTTGGCCATCAGATATCGTTTCAGTGTAAGACCCAAATTTACCTGATATCATTCGCTTTCCTAAAGTCATCTGTATTATGACTGTAGATCTTTTTGCACATCATCTCTCTAAAAATGAGATGGTCTGTGTTCAAACAGTTTGAGTTTCTGTTTAATTTGTCACTTATCTGTTAAGAACACCACTTGTGGTGTCCGCTACAACAAAGACTAACCTTAACCATATTATACCGCAGTCTTAGGCAGGTGATTGCAGTGTAAAATATAAAATCCAATGGTTTTGATGCTGTTAAAATGCTGTTTTAGTAATGTTTCATACTGATCAGGGTTAAGCATCAAGGTCATATAGACGTGAATGTTGAAGGCTTGCACATAAACGCTCTATTAAACTTGTTTTTCCAAGTTCGCATTTAAGACTTAGCATTTGTTTTGTGTATGACACATACGAATCATTTGTAATTTTTCCATTGTGTTTTGAATTTTGGTCCTTGTGCTTGGATTATTATGTTGTATATTTTACACGTTTCTTTTACCCTAGATGTTTTGGAATAAAAAAGAAAATACTTTGTTCAGTAAAACGTTTTCCTGTTCTTTTTGCCTTCAAGAATTTTATCATTAGTATGTACAAAATATTCCATGGTGAGAAAAGGAAAAGTTTGTGAATTAAAGGAAGCTTTGTGAATTAATACAGGATGGATATTTCGCTATTTCACCAATCGAATGAATTGTGATCCTGTTTAAATCTGTAAGTTTGGTTAGAACCTAATGCTGCATGTCTCCTTCTCATGCTCAGTTCAAGATGTCACAGTTCTGCATTACCACCACAGTTGGGATTTTGATGCATTTTTTTTTCTCATGCTGTCAAGCCACACACTTAATAAAGGTGCAATAATCAGAGTTCCTTGAGCCCTAGAAGACCCATTTGATTCTTCGAGAACCACTGTAGTAAATTAGAGTGCAAAAACCCTTTCTAAGCACATAAAAGCCTTGACCTAAAGTAAAGTTCTTTACCAAATTAAAAGACTACATTCAAGAAGGTTCTTCAGATGTGCATCTCCTCTACAAAAATGTGTTGTGCAAAGAACCCCTTCTGGCACATTTACGTCAAGTATGCTTGTGATCACTACTGCTCCAGGTACTGTATGGACTCAACAAGCACTGTATTACCTTACTGTTTGTCCCACATTTTGTGGCTCTCTACTTCAGTCATGGACTCCTAGCAGACATCTTTGGTGCACTTTCAAGCCAAAGTGTTTGATCTAAAAAGCAATGATGGCAAGTCTGAAGATGCTTCTGACAACTGCAGACAGTTCTTTCAAGATACTTCGATGCAGTATAGCAAGTATATTGTTCAAATAGGAGTCAAGTGCCATACTCCTCTTAGATGCGTCTGCCCTAGTTAAAGATTTTCTGTATGTACTTTTATGTGCAATACACCTTGCAGATAATGCATTTATGGCTGTTTGAAGTGCCTTAAACTTTAACATAGTATGTTTACAGCTATGTATTTATAGAGATGTATGTATGTAAGCTCTGGCCGAGGAAGACAAATCAAAGTAGAGAAATCAAATTTGATCTTGCTAGTTCACGTTCACCTGGGCAAACTGCACGATTTGTCAAATTCATAAGATTTTTCTTGCAGTCTTTCGGATGCCTCTGAAATGTCTTTGAATGTGTCATCATATACCAGTGGGAGGGGAAAAATATTAACTAGACTAATTGGCCTGTCTTGAATTGCCCAATGGTGTTCTATCACTTAAAGTGCAAAGTGCCCTACATGTGTCTTTTCTTAAACGTCGCATTGGTAGTTTTCTAATATGCTGGTTCTGGAATATCAGGGAGAACCATTAATATCACAAGGACTTAAACTTCAACATCTTAAACAGATGTGATATAATATGTGCCTTGTAGAAGTATTGAACCCATTTACCATTGAACCCATCTGAAGTCATCAGATTTATAAATTACATCGTTTGCTGGAATTACAGCTTTTGGTCAGTTGGAGTATGTTTTTGCCAGCTTTGCACAATGCTAGTGATATTTGCCCTGATTCTGATCATGTAGACCTCAAATTGTGCCAAAAGGTTCTTGATTAGACTGAGATCTGGATTTGGCTATTGTAGAACATTTATCTTAACTGTGTTGCTTGGGATAATTGTTCTTTTTTATTACATTTTTAAACAGACTTTTCTTTCTGTATTGTTTACTATACATTTATGCCATAATTGTAACCAAATGTCTAGTCCCCGTTGAAATAAAAAAACCCAAAATATGGTACCATCCCAAACCATCGCTGTAAAGATGGTGTTGTTAAGGAATTGGGTTTGTGTCACATGTAACCTTTTGAATTTTGGCCAAAAAGCTCAGTTTTTGTCTCATCTGACCATGTCCCACATTTTAGCTGGGTCATCTGGTGCTTTCTGGCAGACTCCAGACGTTCTTTGATGTGTCTTTCTTCAGTAATGTTTTCTTTCAAGACAGCTGTATAGAGAGCTCTTGATACAGCTCACTGGTCCACCTTCACTCCAGTTTCAGCCACTGAAGTCTTTAACTTCTTCAAAGTGATTGTTGGCCTCTCTGCTTCCCTCACAAGTCCCCCTCTTGCTCTGGTGCTCAGATTTGAGAACAGCCTTTTCTAGGTAAAATGCAGCTTCCATTAACTCTTCAACAGCATTCACTTGGATGTTATGTTGTACATGTACTTTTCCTATCTTGTACATGTGTATCATTTCTTTAATTTCCATAGAATTCTCTTCTTTTCACAGCTTTTCTTCATATTAAGGCTTTGACTAGTCCATTATCCAGAAAAGGCTAACTTTTTAAAGATGCACGGGCAGAGGCCAGTCATGTCTTCAGGCAATATTTTTAATTTGTGTAAACTTGGACCTTCCACAGATTTGGAAGATTTCGGTAAGTATTTTAGAAAAATACTTAAAATCATTACTTAATTAGGGTGAGTTTTTTTTAAATAAGATATATTGCAGCATCAAACATCAAAGTGTATTCCACAAAACACTTAAGACTCTTAAGGTGGTTGGACACTTTTGCAAGGCACTGTATCTGCACGCTCATGGTCAAAAATGAATCCATGTTTGATAAATCTATTATATAATAGCGTACAGTTAAGCAAAACCACAACCCGGAAATTTGGGCTTTGGGAAAGACAACACATGAATCTTCATCTGCTTTTTTTATTAGCTGCTCCCTAATACTGTTTTTCACTATGTAACATGGAAATAAATGCATATGAGATGTGCTGTGAGATAAAGGTGCTTATCTCCGGACTCTTATGTGCTCTTAGTGGGGCCCCATAAGCACAGTACCAAATGGTGCCCTAAGCCCTGTGGTTCACTTCAAAGTCCACACTTTGGTGACATCAACAACAGAGAAACCTAGAGAGTAGCACCACAAGGGAGCTAGGTTGAAAAGTGATGTTCTGAAATCTAAATTCTTGACCGAAACCATAACTCAAGAAAGGGCTTTTCTGAATCAAAAATGTCATTTTACTTTTACTTTTGGATTAATTTAATGATGCTTATGATGAATCAAATCTCAGAGTCCATGTTTGAGTCTTGCAGTGAGCTACATACCAGCATCCATCCATCCATACATTTTCTAAACTGCTTCTTTCGTTTCTGGATCGCAGGGAACCTGCAGCCAATTACATACCGGCAAAGTTCTCAAAATGTGTAAATAAAATAACTTTAGCTCTATAATAAAAAAATAAATAATAATAATGCTTTAGCTCAGCACTATAGTCAAGACCACCTATTTTGAGATCAAGACCAGAACTAGACAAGACCAAGTCAAAATGGAGTCCAAAAACATTTGAGTACAAGTCAAGAGCGAGTTAAATATTTTAATGAGATGCTCTATGACAGGGGTGTCAAACTCTGGTCCTGGAGGGCCAGCGTCCAGCACAGTTTGGTGAATTCCCTGCTCAAACACACCTGATTAGACTTACCTGCTAAATGCCAGGTTTAGGGAGTGTGTTTGTGTAGTACTAAGTAGTGCTGGACACCGGCACTCCAGGATTGGAAATTGACATCCCTGCTCTATGAAAAAGTACATCTTCTGTTGTAAGCTGATCACTAGCAGTGGTGTCCTAAAAGTCAGAACATTCCCTTGGAGACCTGCAGATTAAAGTTCGAGCCCAGGCCCTTGAACAAGGTACCGCCCCACTACACTGCTCCCTGGATGCTCTTAATAGCTGCCCACTGTTCCAGGTGTGAACATGTGATGGGTGAAATGCAGCGGTCACAGTTTGTTGTGCTGCTTGATTGTGTTCACAATGACAAATATTCACTTAAAATCACTTTTAACTATTTGCATAATATGAAATTAGGCCATACTGTTGACTTTATGTAGAGATCTTCCACTTGATTCACTTGTTCATCAGTATCACATCTGTGGTCAAAATTAAACGGATGAGCATGCAAGCATTGTGCACAAAGCATGAGGAGTTCTGTCAGGGAAATACCAATGTCAGTACTTGTTCTATGCTTGTTTCCTGAGAAAACTAAGTCAATGATTTTGTCACAGTTGCAGCTGTTTGAGTTTTGTTGATAACAAATTTATCCTGCAGTGGCAGTAAACATTTGACAGAGAAGGCCAGTATGCAGAAAAGGTAATAGTGGACACTGGCTTTAATGGTAGCTAAACTCGGTCGAGACCACCTAAAAAGATTGGTGAGACCATTGGCCGAGTCCATGACAAATTGGTGACCATAGAAAATACATCTAGTACTACAGCCCTGCTTTATAACCTAACTTATCAACAACAATTAAAGAATGAGGTGGCTAATAATCAAATTGAAATGATTTAATCTCCACCTGCTGTCGTTATTTTATTATTTTTCTCTTCCATGGTATGTAATAATGTAGTCCTATACACATTTTAATCTTTCAACTCTATTACATTTGTTGGTTGAAACAGCAGTAATACTGAGGAAATGTGCACTGGAGGCCACAGGTGCCTTTCTGTGCAGAGTTTGCAAGCTGTCTCCTTGTTTGCGTGAGTTTCCTCTGGCTGCTCTGGCTTCCTCCCACTGTCCAAAGGCTTGAGATAGGTTGACTGGATACTCTAAATTGTAGGTGTGAGTGTGTGTATAAATGGTTGTTTGTCTCTGTGTTGCCGTGCGATGGGTTGGCCTCTTGTCCTGGGTGTACCTCGCCTTGGGCCTGTTAGGATTGGCTTCAGCTTTCCCATGACCCAAAATGGAAGAAGCGGTTAAGAAAATGGATGTATGGATGTGCACCGGACACTTTTTTTGACAAGCTTGTCCTTTTGACAATGTTTTGGATGGGCTGCCAGACTACCTGTATCCATGGATCCTGGCATGAAATCGTTTAGTAACCCCGGCCTAGCAGAACATATGTCAGACTGCATTCCTCACAGGCCACAGCCCTGCAGACTTCAGCATTCTGCCTCATTAAACAGGCCTGATTCAGCTCACCAGCTAATTAACAAGACCTCCATAGACTGAATTTGGAGCATTGGATGAGGTAAAATGCTAAATTCAGTATACAGTGCTATGACCCTGCCCTAAGCTTTAGTTCTTGCTTAGTTCTAAGCTTGGTTCTCTTTTGCAATACAGCATTAATCAGAGTGGATGGATTTGCTTGCAGCTGCCTAACCAACAAGATAAAGGTGAAGAAGATGAAAAAGAAGACGATACTAGCATGTGAGTTAAACATATGTATTAGTATAATTATTAGCATAGCATTATGCTTTTAATCCGGATTTAATGCGCTATGTAGATAAGAAAATTAGCTAATTAAAAACAATATAACTGAGCATAATTTTGCCTGGTAATGCAAGTGCACTACTTTTATGCTTCAGGAGCATTTAGCGCCCTATTGGTCTACGTGTTGTTGACGTCACAAAGTAAAGAGGACCCGTATTGTTTCAGGTGCTTTTCTGACAAATTGCCTTAACACAGAGCTAGACAATAGTGTGTAATTCTCCTTAAAATCGTTTTCTGATTCCTACATATTTTACGTTGCATACACGGATACTGCACTCGCAGCTTGCTTGTCAGTTTAATTATTAATTGTGCACAGTATCACCCATATGATTTGGCTAACCAGAGCTGAATGTAGTACCTTGTTTCAGAGAGCAATCACAGCAGAGTGGCGCATAGTTACAGCTTTGTTCAAATCTGCTAAAAGATCCCCACAAACTCTGCAAACTCTGCTGTTCTGATCGCAGTGGGTGCTGAGAGAACACACAAGATGAATGGAAAGCATGCACGTTTCCCCTTTGCAGATAGCACAGCGGATGAAGGGATGAGGGACCATGCGCGTGACGACGAGTCGGTGATGCGCTCGGGCGACAGGCTCCGCCCCGTTACTACGGACGCACGCGCGGATTCGAATCTCGGTCCGGGGCGCCGCGCGCTCAGTCTCCGTTCATTCTGAGGCAGAGATCGGAGCACGCACACACACGTACGCAGACCGGCGCTCCGTGGACCCATAGCAGGTCTTCTCCCCCTTTCCTCCTGGAGCTCTTCACCATGACGCCCCTCAGCAGCGCCTGCTTCCTCCTGCCTGTTGCTTTCCACCTCTGTAAGTTCCTTCACGACACTATGTGTCACTGCAGGTCAGTGCGCTGGCTGCCAGATAATGACTCGTAGTTCTGTTTTAAGTAGTTTCATACTTCTGAACTCGTAGCTCTGTTCTGGAGGGTTTTAGGCTGGATGTCCGTATGAAGAGACTAAGTACTGCAGGGGGAAAACCGTTATAAAGTGCAGCTCGCTGTGCCTCGTTGTGCGTAAAAGCTAATAACGTAACCCATCAGCGGCTTTTTTGCATAGGCGCGTCATTCTCTTGGACATCATTTCCCCTTTTTCTACATCGTACGGGGGGTAAACACTTTCGCATTACACGTTACACGTTATATGTTAAAATACAGATATGGTAATTGAGCCTATTGAGTCTTACTGCTGAAGGCGAACTGAATCGCAGCTAAACTGTAGTAATGGTTCAGTCCGAATCGATTTACCGAACCGATACATTCGAACTGTCCGTTTCAATGAACCGAGCGTCAGTTTAAACGATTCAGTAATTCAAAAGTACACTTTTTTTCCTATCTCGCAGCTCAGTAAGTATTGATTTTGCTTTATTCCTTACTGCTGACCGACAACGCGCAGCGCATTAATGCATAATATAAAGAAGACGCGAACTACTGTTGTTCTTAAAATATTACAACGATATGCTGAAGTTTAGTCCGAGAAGACTTCGCAATTTTCTGAGGCCTGGTGCGAACTCCCAGGTTCTTGGTTTTTCTTATCATTTATTTAAAATTATTGAAAATTGTCACGTGTCGCTGCTGAACCGACTTTCACGGTCCTGGGCTCATGAGTGGCAGAGAAGTTATGAAAAGCCCCGGATGTTGCCTGAGCTGAGCTGTGCTCTCCGTCTGCTCGTCGCCGAAATGCTCATGGCGATGTAACAGTGTTCCTCAGAGGATTATGTGGGATGGGAAAACACGCCGTTAGAAATAAATCATGAATGAAGCGCATCTGCGCATCTCTCTCTCTCTGTCCCTAGTTTCCTTCGTCAGTTAGTCTACCTGTGCCCCCGCGACACACAGCCTACGATAACACTACTGCACTACGGCTTTGATTTTCGCCAAGAACTTGCTCACTGTAAAATAACGTTTTACACAGAAAAAGTCGTGTCGCTTGCAGTGTAAATCTGTGAGGAGAATTACAAACGCATAAGCCCCCCGTCGTGGCTGAACAACCCGCCTGTGTGTGGAGCAGTGTCAGTGCTGTTCCCTTAATCCAGCGTCATTGAAGGGCAGGTCGTGTCACAAAATGATGATATAATACATGATTTTGACATTTCGTGTAGTGACTAAATCCCTCTCACAGTACGTGTGACCTCTCTCATCAGATACTCTTCTTTCCAGGCTATGCTATGAGTGGATGGTGAAAATGTGATACAGCAAAAGGGGCTTTTTTTGCCCTGGACTCCTTAAAAACCAACCCCTTTAAAATTCGTGCACAACTGAAAGTGAATAGATACTGCAGGACTCTGGGGGGACTCAACCCAGTTAGCACACTGAACAGCATATGGACTGCTGATCAAGATGCGCTTTAGGGGACCAAATCCGTGGACAAAGAGATCTGAATGTAGATTTGATGCAAATGGGATAGATTTAAAACCGCATTTTGTTTCGCAAAAACAATGGAAGCGTTAGACATGAGTATGTCATTAGTGAGAGAGGCTTTTCTCTATTGCTTCAGTCCTTCTTGGAAATATTTTATGCACATTTGAGCTAGAATGTGAACTGTTCTTCAAGGACACCAGCTGTTCACATAATCAAATCATTCAAATGTGCAAAAAATAATAAGAGATAAATCCTTTCATATTACTTCCACTTGCTTTTTACATTCTTTATGTTTTAGGCCTTGGTTTGGACTGTCTATGGTTTTCATGTAGCAGCCTCATTTCTATTATAGCAGAACTGACATTTCAGAGACAGCACATACCTAAAACCACTTTTCAGCTCAGTTTATGTTCATTTATATAGGCTAGTTGCTTTTAGAGCAGGCACAATCACAAGCAGTTTACAGAAATCTTTCCAGAACTCTCCACAAGCCAAAGCTGGCAGGGAGGCACTGAGAGGAGCACAGAGAGGAACCAGGACTTAAAAAGAAGACCCATGTTATCTATACTAGAGAGTGGAATTAAAGCAGCTAATGGTTCGCCAAAAAATCTAATTTTCCCAATTTTCTTCTTTACCCCAAACTAGCTGATCAGTTTAGACATGTTTAGTGTCTGTGGTTCATTTCTTTAGTTTTGCAGTGGAGTTTTGAGGCTAATGTAATAAGAAGTTGTTAACAAGTCTATGTCCATCTAACAAGAAAGTCTGTCATCCAGTATCTTTAACTTGTTAGCTACATTAGCCTTGCAGCTTCACTAGTAAACTAAAGAAGAAAACTGTTTCTGTAAGCTACTCCTTCAAGATACAAATGATACAACTATAAATTGGACAAAATAAAGCTTTCTGCAACCACTGTATACATAATGCTGGGTATGAGTTCAGCATGAGTTCAAGTCACCACCATTTCTTTGTTTAATCCCAGTCCTGGGGACTCACTGCTCTGCACAATTTCATCAGTTCTCTATCCCCACACACATCTGATCCACCTCATCAGGTAATTATCAGTCTCCTCATGAGATGGATCAGGTGTGCTGGAGGCAAAGAATGTCTGAAGCTGTGTAGGGCAGTAGGTCCCCAAGACTGGGATTGAAAACCCCTGTTCTAGCTCACATGTGAATCTGCCCAGAATTTCTTTAAGTTTTTTCACTTTCCTACAGTGCACTGTTCTCCCAAACCACAATTGAATAATTTGAGCCATTCGCAAATTAAAATTTTAGCAGTTTTTAGTTGAGGGAGATGTTAATTCCTCAGTGTTGATACCCCTGCTCATTGTCATTTAGGTTTCATCACTAACCTGTTTGTATACAGAAAATTTGTGAATAAAATATATGTTATATTTAACATTGTTTTCCACATGTACACTGATCAGCCATAACATTAAAACCTAACCTAATACCTAATATTGAGTATGTCCCTCATGCTCCTGAAACAACTCTGACTGTGGTGCACATATTTTCTCACACCTTTCTATCAGAGTCAGTGTTCATTTTTAGTCAACACTCACAGTAGCTCTTCTGTGGGATCAGACAGGCTAGCCTTCTCTCCTCACATGCAACAGTTAGCCTTGGGTGCCCATGACCCTGTGGCCAATTCGCCAGTTGTCCTTCTTTGGATCACACCCGGTAGGTACTTACTACTGCATACCTGGAACACTCCACATCTCGTTTTGGAGATGCTGTGACAGTCGTCTAGCCTTCACAATAAAGTCCCTCTCAAAGTGGCTCAGATCCTTACGCTTGCCTATTTTTACTGCTTCCAGTGTATCAGCTTCAAGAACTGACTATTCACTTGCTGCCTAAACTCACCCTTCTGACAGGTGTCATTGTGATTAAATAACTAGACTCACTTTACCTGTCAGCGGTGTTAATCTTATGGCTGATTGGTGTATGTAAAAACAAAACCCCAACGTATTAACTTGTGAAAAAACATCTCTATAAATTGCAATTTAGGGACCAGCTGTTCCATCAGTGTCCCAATCTGTTAGTCTCATGTTGTTTAGGGACTCACATAAAAGTACTGATTTAAAAATGTTTCTTAGCACAGAGAATCACTGTCAATTGGTATAAATTAGCATTAACACATGATGCATTGTTTGTTGACTTAAAAGCACAACCTAATTTCTTCACAAGATCATATGACTGCCTCTTGAAAATAAAGTATCTTAATCATTTTGTATTACAATTACTTCCTAAACACTGAACATTTGAAGTGAACTATAACCGTTGATGATTTTGCAAATCCCAGAATGTGCTATAACAAATACCCCTAAAGTTATAAAATGCATAGGAAATGTAGCTTTTAAATGATTTAGCAGATTCCTGACTGGAGTTTTAAAGCAAGATAACCCCTCACCAGCCATCACACCTACCTCAACACCAAGGAAACATTTTAAAGACCAAGCCTTATTGACCTTGGTCTGTACACAGGAGATTAGAAGGTTAAAACTGGCTATATTATATTGTTGCATCAAATGTAGAGAACACAGTTATTAACTAAAGAGCACATAAAAGCTCACATTAATAAAATGCATTGCAGTCTCAGGGAATAAAATAACAGTTACTTGCAAAATGATAATTATATAACAGTCATCAACTCTACAGGGTTTGGTTCAAATAGAGCGTTTAATTTTTTGTGTTTAACTTAGTGCCAAATTTACTTTCTTTCATTCTGAGGCTTGCCCTTCTTCTTTCTTATTTGTGTTTTGTCACTTTAAAAGTTTTAGATGTCTGCAGACAGGCTACTGCGAGAGAGAAGAGAACCTTCCTTATATAGAGAAACTTAAAACTCTTGCCAAATAGGTCACTGATACTGGATGGCAATATTATATGCTGCTTTTACACACAAATAGGTCCTGATCACAGGAGTATGTACCTATGTTTGATTGTACTTTTTAGATGATACATTATGAGGGGATTAATACCAAGATTAATGTTAATTAACTTATTTGAATTTAAGTTTTCTGTCATAGGTCACCATCAGTGTGCTCTTTGGTATACAGTGTGTTCCTTGTCCACCTTCTCTGACACATCTGATCCTACTCATAAAAGACTTGATGATTAGCTCATAAACTAGTCAGAAATGTTTATTCAAGAAAACAACATTTAATTTTATTTTAGTCATCCAGGAGTGGAATTTGATTGCACTGTTCTGTATAGATTCATCATCATAACGTTGTAACCATGCCAAATGAGGACTGCACTCTTAAAAATGAAAGCTTCCTAAATGGTTCTCTGCTTGAAAGGTTCTATGAAATGGTTGTCACTGGTAACCTTTATGTTATATTCCTAAAGCTCTGAAAAGGACATATCATGCACAAAAACATTGCCATTAAAAGGTTCTTTAAAGAAACAAAAGATTTTTTTTCTGTCATCCATAACGAACTCCCTCACTCACTCACTCACTGACAAACTCATGTTTAGCAGGCGAAAATCTTCCACAAGGGGGTGCTATTTGCAGTCAAGTCACTGGCAATGCTTCAAAAGCACAGTGCTTCAGAACAATGACACTGTGTGAACTTCTTAAGAATGTGTAAACACCTGAGCACTGTAACACCAGTTGCCTCAGTTTTTTGGTTCATTTTATTTCAGTGAGCACTTTGGTGCTTTGGAGAGTATTTGAGTGGAATAAAACCAGTTAAATTCTTACTTCATGATAGAAGTGGACAGTGGAGGCCTAGCGGTTAGGACACTGCCTTTGGGTCCTGAAGGTTGCAGGTTCGAGTCCCGGCCCTGGCACTACTAAGAGTACCCTTGAGGAAGGTACCGTCCCACTACACTGCTCCCCGGGCGCTGTTGGTAGCTGCCCGCTGCTCCACGTGTGCACG
>JBBPDA010000021.1:401038-424417 GCA_037974385.1 Arnoldichthys spilopterus | reverse complement strand
GTGATGGGTTAAATGCAGAGGTCACATTTTGTTGTGGTGCTTGAGTGTGTTCACAATGACAAAGAGTCTCTTTCACTCCAAATATTTTGATTCAATGGATGAACTGTTTTTTATGTTAAATAATCACTGTAACAATTGCTGTTAGCTTATATCAAATCCAGGGAAATGTTTACCATCATGGCTGCTTGAGATGACACAGGCTGTAATACTCAAAAAATTACCTTATTGAATAGAATGTGATGTTTTTCTTTGTGTTGACTGAACTTTTATTATTTTATTTTGTGAGGCAAACAGAAAAATGATTTCATTTGATGAATAAAATGAAAACTATGCTCCTCTTTCTTCTTTCTAAGGTAAAAATTCAGCACTCCTTTCAGTCTGTTCTAGATTTTGTTTGTAGTATTGTTCACTCCTATGATGTAAGCAGAGGGATCTTTCAGGCAGAAGGACAAACTGAACCTCTTTTCTTAACGCATGTCACCAGCAGTTGTCTTTTACAAGTTCACTTTTCTGTAATGTTGGACCTGCCGCAGTAATTTCCCTCTGGCTGCTCTCAGCACAGGCTCTGCATGTAGTAAAGTCTCTAAACAAACATGGTCAAATGAGAGTGTGACGAAAAGCCTGACGTTGTCCCCGCTACCCTCCTCCATCTGATGCTGAGGATGAATATTCATAGCCAGTGTGACTTGCCTTTTTTCATGAGAAGTCTTGTGTCCACTGTAATGAATCCTGGGGTGATTCAGTGGCTCTAACACATGTGTGTGTGAGTGTGTAAGAGAGAGGGAACAAGGGTTAGAAAGAGCCACACATGCGGTTTGTTGGGTAATTAAAGTAAGCTGAATAGTGTATGCACTTCGCAGTCTGTGGAGAACATTGGCATTTTCTTACTGGACGTCCAAGGTCACTGCAGCATTTTCCCAGGTGGCTGATGCTGTATAGGCTGCAGATTTGGACCGATAGTAAGTGTTTCAGTATCCTGCGGGCCTGCAGAGGCTAAATGTTAAATGTAGTCACCATCATCTGTTCATCTGTTAAGTCTGCAAGCCTAGGTGATATTTATGCTATTGAGCAGTAGCAGTTGTGCTACACTGACACTAATTTGACTCATTATCTAATTTATCAGATGTAGATGTAGTCCCTCTGTTTTGCTTCATCATTAGCCCTCTTTACTCTGTTCATCATCATTTCAACCCACACATTTTATTAGACACATCTAACATGTTGGTTCACATAGAACATGTAAAGTTATTGATGATAAATGATGCTGCACAGTTTTTGTTAGATATCCTCTAGCCCTTGTCAATGGTCAGTTTCTACCATGTCAGTGTCACTGCTGTGATGAGATTGATCCGCCAATCATTGGTTATCCTTTGTCCATGGGTTGTCTTTTAGAGGTCCTGACCATTGAGGAACAGGGTAAAGGTGGCTAACAAATGAAATGTAAAGCAACACAGGGACTACAGACTGTAATTAACTATATAGTGCACCTACATGGCCACTGGAGCTGATACAATGGAAAATGAGTAAAGATACGAGGAGCTGTACCTAATTAAGTGGCTCATCAGTGTATGTACTACAATGATTCTTCTCAGCGTATAAATAGGCAGTTTAAGTCATATAGGGTGCCAGTTCTGTCAGTTCAGCAGGACAGTTTTTTGAGCAGAATGTGTTATAGCCAGGGTTGGGCTGAATACTTGAAACATATTGATGAAAAGTATTGATGGCTGAATACTGAATACTCTGTTCTAAATGCGTTCAGCAGCATATTCTGTTGAACTACATAAAAAAAGTAACTTAACCATAGTGAAACAGTAGTGCCATATTATTAATGGTCAATAATCCTTAAGTTATACTGCTCCTCTGTGTTCCCACTTAGCCATTTTCTTTATGCAGTATTTCTTGTTGGTGAATTTGTTACTCTTGCAGGATTAACACCACTGGAACAGCTCTCAAACAGCTCTCCTAATGCTGAACCTCTATCACTTCGGGCTGAAATCCTCTAATACCAATCAGATTATAACAAAAGGGAAAAATCCTATCAAAAGTATGACGGATTCCCACAGATGACAGTATATTGTTAAACGTTGTGTAATGGTAAATTGATGAGGTGATATTCTAAAAAGATTAAGCAAAAAAATATATTTAAAATACTGTCTTTTCATAATGTATCATGGACCTCTATTACATCACAACTCAGAAAATCTTACTATGCTTATTATTTTAATTATAGTAACATTTTATGCAAAATTGCTATGAAGTCCATGTTTCTGTGTATGTGTGTTTCTGAGAGAGAGATTTCAGGTAGAAGAAAACAAATCTTTGTTGTCATTTGTGATTGGTGGGGCGTTGTGGGGGCGGACATAAGAAAAGATTAATATGGCTGTCACTTCCTGTAGATCACACTTGACTGAATGCTCACTCAACTGTTCATACCTTCAGACAGCTGAGTAGGGGCGACTCCTCTCTGGCTCTCTAACTTGCATGCTCTGGGGAGCGGGCAGAAATAGTTTTTCAGAGATAACCAGTAGGGAGGAACCTTGTAAACTGGAATGAGGTCAGACAGGAGGCCAGACAAGTAAATGTTTAGCTGTTTTTCAAAATGTCTCCAGAATCTCCTTACCTTAAGTATATGTGACTAGTGAGGGCCAGTTTCATTGCAGGGCTTTACTGCCAGAGTCGTGACATGGTATCTGTCTGATAACAGGGGTGAACTGGAGCAAGGTTTGAGCCACAGTTTGACAGGTTTTGTTTTGACAAATTTAACAGTGTCAAGGTCAGGACAGGACAGACATGTCTAGGAATATGTTACTCTGACACACTTGAGAAATCTCTGGCAAAAAAAGTATGGAATTGTGAAGAAAAATGGTGTGAAGAACCATTTCTTGTAGCACAAAGTAAGAAAAATCCAAAGCTTTTTTCTGTCTTTGGCATAATCAGAGGTGGATAAAATTCAGTATCCTTAACAATTCTTTGGCAAAAAAAAAAAGGTTTCTTCCAAGGACTTACATGACATGAAGGCTCCTTAAACTTTGAAAAAGTTCTTCACACTCTCATATCTCTTTTACAATAATGGGTCTTTTAAGAACCATCCACTGAATGGTTCTTAAGGGTAGCATAAATGGTTCTTCTAAGGGATTGCACTTTATGGTATCTTTATTTTAACAGTGTACTCTTGTTAAATTACAGCTTAAGTGAACGTATTCTGTCTGTAATTCTACTTGACAAGTAGTTTTTCATCATAATAATACACAATCACTCAAAATGTAATTACAAGCAAGTATTACTGATATCAGGGAGTATTACTGATATCAGAGTGTTTATTAGTATCAGTATTGGCATCAAGCAGTGGCATTAAGTATCAGTATTAAAATCCAAATGATGGCCTCTAGTATGAGGATAGGACCTAGAATAGGAATGTAGTAATACACTCAGCTTACAATTTGATTGTATTGAATACATGATTTGATATTCCCATGTAAAAACAAACTAAAAGTGAAATCAAGTGGACTGGATCCATGTTACTGGAAAACCTACTGGAACTGATATTGTCCATCGCTGCCATGCACGTACAATATTCTTATGATGTATTGTTACACTGCTGTGCTAGAAAAGTAGTTTCCAGTTAGGACAGAACAAATAAATGGGGAGAAATGTAGAGCAGAATAAAACAGAGTTGGGTAGAATAAAGCATTACAGAACTGTTCTGCTAGAGTACAGTGAAGAAGAATGAGAGGAGTGCAGCAGAAAATGAAGCAGCATCCTGTTGAGTGAGAGAGTGTGAAGGAGAGAAGAACAAGAAGAAGAAACAGTTTGAACTAGAGCAGTCTGTACACTTGGAAGCATGTGCTAACCCTGATAAGTTACAGCTGGGCACTTTAGCACTGAAGTCAATAAAAACTCATTAGAGCAGGAGCCGGCTCTGCTGCGAGTGTCCACTCCAATGAGCTTCACATTTATTCTCCATCCCAGGACTGGAGATAGAACCCCATCGATCCCAGCCTGAAGCTCATTTATTTGGCGGATGGAGAATTGCCTTAATGTGGCTCTAACCTCCACTTTTGTCAGCAGGACACTTTGGTTTAGGCTTGTGGTTGTGCTGATTTATGTGTAGGAGCATGTGGGAAAGGTTAAAGGTCATCAGAGGAACACAGAAATATTTTCCTCACTGCCTTTTCCTCTCTGCGTTTAAAACGAGCACTGTGATGAACAGGGCCTGAGATTTCACCTCTTGCTACCCTCTCAGTTAAAAAGTTTGAGGCTCTGGTTTTCTCAGTAGAGGCCAGTGGTCGAAAATAATACTCTAGTCTCTCAGCTCCCATTCTGTCAACTTGTAAGAACACCGTCTTGCTTCATCATGTCTGCCTCTGGTCCTCCGATACCATGTCCTAGGAGCTTGTAGTTTCTTCTGCCCTAAAAATAGGAGCACCATTAGCTTCAGCTCAACTACTTTCTTTTCTAAAATAAGGAGCAGTTTAGGCATGTTTATGAAGTTTATGAAACACCTCACCTCATTAGCTACACTGGAGCCCCAAGCACACGTTAACAAAACCCTGTTTGGGGTAGCTTTTGATTCTTTGCCCTCCAGCATAACACAGGCGCACTCAGCCACCCACCAGCCAATTAAACACTTTGATTTGTTGGATCCAGTCTAACTGGGACGGACAGGCTACATGACACCCCAACTGGCCAGAGATCCCGCGAGGCAGTGGGAGGCAATATTCCTTAAATGCATAATGAATTGGGAAGTTCTCTCATGTTTACTCAGCTTTATATGTATTTATATATATATTTTTAATTGGCTTACATAAGTACTTGCTAGGTAAACTATTTGACGCTATGAATCTTTTATGGATTTGCTCAGTGAATTCCCCCCGTTAAATAATGCAAAGTGGTAAGGCCAGATGCTTCCGGTTCAGCTTCTTCTAAGTCTTCTCTGAGACCTCTTTAGCCACATCGTATGAGTCCTACTGGTTCTGTTTTTTCTTTAACCATTGACTCATATAGCAGTCAGAAACAGGATTCAAAAAGAATACTTAGACCCACAGACATTTTATCAGTAGCACCACTGATCAAAGTAAGAAGTGTCTGCCATGCTAACTCCCAACTCCTCATCATTTTCTCTTCCATTTCATCTTAGTCTTTGCTCTCCAGTCACACGTCATATTTCATATTGATTTCAGCGTTGGTCAGTTGGACGATCTGGCCCAAGTTTGAGTGTTTCAGGTCCACACTGGAAAGTCAAGGCAACTTCTTGAGATTGTTAACTATTTTTCAGCTGCCAATAAAGCAGCTGTCTTCATAAAGAGAGAACATGCAAAATTGATTCTATTTTCAATTGTCATTTCAGTTGATTTAAATAGAACTATGGCAAAAGTTTCAAGACTACAGCTGATGGCAGGACCTACTTGCAATCATGTCAAAAACTTAAATAGTTTTCATTCTCCAACAAAATAGCCTTTCTTTATATAGCTTAACGCAAAGGATCAGTCTGACATTTGTTGGGCACAAATAATTCAGCTTCTGAGGAGAAACCTTCTAAGCCAATGATACAAGAGACAGGCATGCAAATTCTTCATTTAATACCACCTGGATCGATTCCAGCTGTTTTACCAGATGTGGCATCTATTTGCGTGATTTGTTCAGCTGGACCTGCATTTCATTTTTAAAATGTTTATCAGGATATCGTCTCTTTTTATTATCCCCACAGCTCTGCAGCCTAGTCATTATGAGAGCTTTTGTGATGTGCTTTGTGTTGTGCTTTTGCAGGCTAATTGGTTTTCTGCTATTGTCCGAATTATATGCCAATGCCAAGTGGTTGCAAAAAAAGCAGGCATTGAAAAGCGGAGCTGTTTGTATTAGCGTAAAGAAGAGCCTATTGATGTGAAGGCTGTTGAACATTGGAAAGGTTGTATTGAGCCCTTCTTATGCTGCCATGGCTAAAAAACTCATCAGAACATTACATTGTGCCTCTGACTATTTTTAAACCTGCTGCTTGGACAGTGCCGCAGATAAAACATAACCAAGCTTACATTTTCACCACTCTGTCTTAAATGCTGTGCTTTGTCAAAGTCGGACCTTGAACACCTGGTTGGACATGATTGTGTTTTCTCCACTCTCTTGAGCAAATGAAAAGCAGTCTTGATTTGTTCATGGTGTAATCCTTGAGACATCGTATGCGTATGTTGTTCAGTTGTATGACGCAGAGTTGTGGTGCACTGCTGGGCCACTGATTCATGTGGGAGTCTGTTCATATTCCCTCATTACTCATTACATAATGTTTTTCCCTGTGTAAAATTATACATTACTTCATAAAGCTCTCTGATCAGCATGTTATATAATGTTCTGATAGAAATTATAATGATTTTAATTTTGCTGTGCACTTCATTTTAAGTTTTTCTCACTCTTCCTTAATGAAGAGAGAGCGAAGGGGGTTGACAAAGAGCAGAGCATGTCCGCACACTGCCAGACATAAAATGAAGGCAACTTTAAAAAAAATGTTTCAAAATCTGTCCTCTCTTGTGCCTCATTAGTATCATATATCCGTGAAATAATTTAGGCTCTATATTTGAGCAGCATGCAAGCCCACCAATATTTTAAACTGCCCTGACGCAGACATATTGGGCAATCTTTAATTGTTTTGGCTAAGTGTGGCACATCAAAGGACACAGTCAACGCATAAACGAATCATCAAGTTGCGCAAAGGGTTTTGGTTTTGTTGTGTATAATTACCTCAAAGCCCCACCAGATCAGCCTTGTTAAAATACTAAGGCTTACATGTTCTAGCAGAGAATAGTTACTGGAACTTTTCAGACAGAGTTTAGGCAGTGCAGGCGGATGTACATAACTGCTGTCTTTTGTGGCGTAAGAGGCAAAGAGCAAAAGTATCATTCTTTCTTCGTCCACTCTCACTCTCCAGTCACTTGTTTAGAAATAGTCTGTTAATCTGAATTAGACCTAAAAGCTTGGGCCTGTAGTTAGAATAGCAGTAGATCCATAGAATATTGTCATGTTTACTTTCTATTAATTTTTTTATGTGACATATTGCATGTTTTGCCCCACACAATTTGTACCTTTCCTTTCAATCTGGATGAACAATGTACTGTGCTGTAGTCAGTAAGGGTACCCTATTGGAATTAGCCAAGACCAGAGTTTACACATTTTTGGTCAAAACACAGAATTGGCAGTTGGCCAGTTAATCATTTTAATTTTGACTGATCTGTGTTATTACTTTAATGACGTAAAATGCCAGTTTGGCCCTTTAAAGAATAATGAATAATGTATTAATGTGAGCTTCAGGTTTAAAAAACTTAAATAAAATTGCGGCAATTTGGTTGTAAAGTAATTGGGAATGGATGATGATATAGATAAATGAAATAGATGATATAGATAAAGTGATAATACACTTAATATACAAATTGTTTAACTGGATGTTCAGCTTTTCCAGCAACGCTTAATCAGACTGTAAACCAGGCTGCATTTTAAATGTGTGTAAGTGGTGCAGCTTCATGATCAGTGGGGTTTATCTGCATGCCCTTGCTCAGGACACCAGGATGCTGTCAGTTAAATGCCCAAGAGACTTTGATATCCCTTTTCTAGGCCATTTTGTAAGCAAGCTAAGTGTCTTGTTTTTGTCAGATGAAATTACAGAGCACTTGTATCTTCACCGTTTTGAGTGAGATTGAATTGAATGGACACAGTCAGAAGCGAGTTGTGTCTCATTGATTCCTTCTCCATGTTGTTTTTTTTTATTTTGTGAGCAAAACATGAATATGTGTGTGACTTTTATCAGAGGATCTCCATCTCATCTCCCTGTGATCAAAGGGAACATCAGTATCAGTAATGTTGGAGCATCAGGATGGATGAAATGCTGCCTCTCAGCCCCTCCCCCTGCCCACCACCCACTCTCTACAGGAAATCCTCAATCTTCCTGGGATTTTAACATTTCAGGGATACTGGGGGGTGCTGTTTTGCGTTTTTGTACACCCTTTCTTAGGAGGATTTGATTTCTTGCAATGATAGGAAAACTGTTCACAGTACAGTAGGTGGTGTATGTAACTAGAGGTAGGCAATTTGATTATGTTTTATCTATGTTGTTATAATTTATTTTACTTTTACAGCATGTGGCAGACCCAAAGTGATATACATTGGTGCTTTCTAGTCTACAAAAACAACCTGTTACACCAGTAAACTTAGACTTGGACTAAGAGTTGCTAGTCAACCAGGATTCTACCTGAGCTGATGCTAATCCTTTACATAGAAAATCCATTTTTAACAGTATGCTTTAAAGAGTATCATAGGTTTGCTTGCTACTTCTAGTACACTTAACAACTGCTTGATGTGATAAAAAACAAACCAACATTTTGAGCACCTGTAAACAACCAGTAAGTAGTAACAAGCAGTGGAGTAGATGCCAGCTCATAACGCTATTGTCTTATTTTAATCTTTATATTTTTTAGTTTGTTTGTTTTGTCCTCCACTGTATTTTACTGTACCTATTGTACAGTTTTTCTAGAATTGTATCTTATTTTTGTTTTTGCAATTCTCTAAGACCCTGTTTACACCTGGTCACATCATGTGATTTGAATGTGTATTTTATCCTGTTTTAACCACATGCAGTGTCTCAACTTAACACCCACTACTCATCAAATGCATGTAGAAATCTACATTGATTAATAAATAACTGAGGTCAGTTGTCATTGGCGGGTTGCTGAAAAACTTCACGCAACTTTCATTGCTATAATGCATAGATTTTACAAATCACATACGGCTATGTGTTACAGTTCTTTGATTGTAACCGCGAAGGCAGTCTGCAGATATGTGGTAGCATAATGAATAGCACAGTTGAAGTACAAACTGTGGCATCTTTGTTTTTGTGGTTTCCTTGATTCTGCAAGCTTGTAGTGGCTTTTGTGCTTGGTTTAACCTCATATCTGTGCGATCATGTAAGAGCTAGTGATCGTACTAAATACCAGAATTCTAATTTCATGGAGTGCCAGTCTGACAGAGAGTTGGTATCCAAGGGCAAAAAAATGTAAGTTGTAGGTTGTGTAGGCTATATGCATATGCAGCACTGTCAGCACATCGGTCTATAGTAATATTAATTTGTGTATTTGGAGTATATGGAATGGAATACACATGTTGTTTGCAGAGTGTGTCTGTGAGATGTAATATCAATTAACATTTTAAAATATAAATTGAGTCTCAATACAACAGCATCTTAACAGCATCTGATTTTTTTTATTATTATGGTTCCCTTTAAAAAAATTAGTTGATGGGAAATTGTAATCACATTGTTTTTAATGATATTATATCTTATGCAGATCTATGGCCAGTTGAAAAATATTTTTTCAGATTACCAGCCTTTGGCGAATAGTCCTTTTGGACCCTGCTCACATGCATTTACACTTGATACTTGATAAATGTGCTTCCAGTTGGCCAGACTGAAATCCAATTATTATGTGGGGAGTAATATGCAAATCAGGTCATATACAACAAACAGTGGCCTGTGTGCTCTTCATTTTTCTGTTCTATTCAAAATGTTTTTTTTTACAAGATGACAGCTTTTAGGAATAGTTATCCTTTTGTATCATTGCTTCAGGAACCATGCCGATTAAAACAGTGCATTTGAACTATTTCACCACTTTCAAGTCAGTGAGAAAACAAAGCTAAGTAAACTGACACAGTATGGCTCCTCCAAAGTGGGCACACCAAATATTTGCATGAGTATTGAAACAACTCCTGTTCATACCTGTCACCATTAGACTCTACTACAGCTCAGAAATAAACAAAAATTAAATAAAGTAATTACCTCCCAAATAGTCTGCAATTTTATGCGACCTCACCTTGCTGTAGAGACCAGACCTCCAAACCTCAGTATTGCCTGGCCGAAGGTCACAAGGAAGCAGAAACAAGGCAAGGAGACAGGCGTCCATGCTAGGCTAAAAGCTAACTCTAGCCGGCTATCTCTGCTCTCTGCAAAATAAACTGGACTACATCTGATACCACCTGACTGCCTGGTTTGGAGACTGCTGTGGTTTGTTTTTATGGAAACATAGCCCAGCAAAAGTATTCCAAACATAGCCATACAATTGGAGGGCCTCGGTGTGTACATCAGCAATGAATGTGTAAGGTGGGTGTGCTAGTCTCTAGTTACTGCTCATCATTGCTGAAGTTTGTACCATCTTGCTTGTTGTCACCATGTACATTCCACCTAGTGTTACTGCTAACAATGTGCTGGGTGAACTTCATAAATCGCTAAGTAAGCTTCATAAAGTGTATATTATTACCCAAAATTTCAGTCCAAATCCATCAGTATGTGGACTTCGACCACAAGAGGGCAAATGATCAGATATGTCAAGCCTGCTGAAGCTTAATGTGGCAGAAATCTCCTGAGAATAAGAAGGGCCTATCTGACCCAAGCCGTCAAAGCAGTGAAGTGTGCGCATGCTCAGGACACTGGTGACACACAGGACATGTGACAGGGCACCCATGAATGCTCAGAAGATGTGTAAACCAGCTGGCAGATGTTCTCCCAAGCATCTGTCTGAGCACCACTCATCCCAATGTGCCTTAGAGCAACCATCAGCATCCTTGTGCCCAAGAAGTTTTCAGTGTCTTATTGACTACCATCCCATTATACTCAAACTGGTCATCTAGGCCTTTGAAGGAGTTGCCATGAAGCACATGTCACAGTCGCACTGGACTCCCTGCGTTCTGCATTTCATCCCAACCCTTCAACGGATGATGTCACAGGGGCTCCCAAGGGCTGTGTGGTTAGTCCTCTGCTTTTCACACTGTTGACCTATGGCTGTGCAGCAATGCACAGCTCAAATTACACCACTGATAACACACCTGTGGTGGGTTTGATCAGTTCGAACAACATGGTGGTGCACAGAGAGGAGGTACAACAGCTAGCAGACTGGTGCAGAACCAGGAACCTGTCTCAACGTATTTACACCTGCATTTTTGTGTGGCTTTATGTGGATCTCATTCAGCTATAATCCTGAAACCAGTTGTAAACCGGGATCTAAATGTGTCATTTACAAATACATTGCACTGCATCAAAGGCAGTTAAACAGCTTCTCTCTCCTCAGTGCCATTTTTGTGCTTGTGGCACTAGCAAGCCAACAACATACATAGACTGTGTTCAGAGAGCAGACAAGGATGAAGCTGAAACTGAAGCTACTTCTGTACACCAGGTCTGTCTCTGGACTAACAGGCAGAGAGTTATAACAGCACTTCTCTTTGTACTCCGCTATGTTCCAATTACTCTTTGTCACCTGGAGGACAACCTGTGCAGCCGAAGGCGACTTCCAATGACTGTGATGGCGCTTAGTTGAACAGGTGTCATACTCATTTTCCAGCTTCATTAGTGGGTGGCTAATGTTGTGCTCTGTTTCTACCCTGGTCTTGTCCCAATAACTGTTCTTGTCACAGTATAACTTGTGTCTCTCTCTCCCTCCCACTTCTCTTTGCCTTTCTTGCTCTGCCTTTTATGTTAAAATTATAAGTCAGTGAATGTAGTTTTTTCTCCCTCCACACCCCATTCAGTGTTCTGGGAGTGGAGGTGTGAATGGAAAAATGGGGAAAGGTTAACCAATCATTTGGAAAGGGGATTTTATCAGCAGAGCTAATTATCAGGTGTTATTTGTGCAAGGCTGTCCTGTGCGGCTGAGCCACAGGAGGTCCTGTTTCGGAGGCTGGCTCGGGGGAATTGAGCCGCCTCTCTGCCTCTCGCACGCTATGCAGCTCCCGCTGCCTTCGTTAACACATCGCCCTTAACGATGCTGCACAAGCAAGGATCATAGTTACCCTAGTAAAAGTTACCATAGCACTGTGGGGAGCGCCAAAGCAATGCTGACTCTAACCACAGACGCAGTCATAGCCTGTTCACAGTGCCAGTGCCCTCAGGGTGCCACTCAACTATACAATGCTTTTTTGTTTGTAATTTAATTTATGAAAGAATATTATCTGCATGACCTATGTGGACAGCTTAACAGCTTAATTCAGTTTTTGTATAGCAGGTTTGTGACAATTTTGTATGCTAATGACCACTGTTCTCATTGGCTGTCTTAGTAGAGTGGGTGGGGGTAAAGGGTGTGGTAATTATGTGGTGGCACATAATAAACAATGGCAGAGTGTAGAACCTGGGCATGTGATGTCATGACAGTGTCTTATGGGTAATGCCCTATCCAGCAGAAGATGAGTTATTATTCATTACCTTATTCTTTGTTTATTCTAAGTTAGTATTGATTCACAAAGTCAGTAAAAATAATTTGGTCCATATTCTGTTGTTAGATTAACGTGACTCGTCTTAAAAAACACAAGAAATATTAACCTCTTTAAACTTTCACATTGTATATACACTGAACAAAAATATAAACGCAACACTTTTGTTTTTGCTCCCATTTTTAATGAGCTGAACTCAAAGGTCTGAAACATTTTCTACATAAACAAACGATACCCATTACTCTTAAATATTGTTTACAAATCTGTGTTAGGGAGCACTTCTACTTTGCCGAGATAATCTATCCCACCTCACAGATGTGGCATATCAAGGTGCTGATTAGACAGTATGAATATTGCACAGGTGTGCAATATTACCAGGAATTAATGTAGCATTCCTAATTTTTTGAATGTTGAATAATTGTTCTTTCAATAAATATTTAAACTCAAACTCAATACTTGTCTTTGAATATTACTGGAGACTCAGAAACGTTAGGGCTAGGATTGCCAACCATCCTGTTAAATGTGGAATCATCCTGTAACTGGAAACAAAATGATGATTAAGTAGTGGCCTAGTGGTTAGGATCTTGCCCTTGTAAACAGAAGGTTGCAGGTTCAAGTCCTGGCCTCGTACCACTGAGGTACCCTTAAGGCAAGATACCGTCCCACTACAAGGCTCCTGGGGTGTTGTTTATAGCTGCTTACTGATGTGCAGGTGTGATGGGTTAAATGCAGAAGTCACATTTCATTGTGGTGCACTCTGTGTGATTGAGTGTGTTCATATTGAAATCACTTTCAATTTAGGACAGGGTGATTTTTTATGAGAAAGGCTGCTCTCAGTCTGTCATGTTATGTTTCACTGTCTAGAGAATGTACTTAACATTGGTTATGAGAGGCACCTCAGGATTGCCACAGTACACCTGACAGTGGCGCGAGCTCTTCAGGAGCTACTGTGATTTTTATCACTATATATTAGAATTACAGTGCTGCCTTTACAGTTAGATGTGCTGTGATAGTTTCTGAGCGAATATGTGAAACACAGATCACTAAGATTACTAAGATAACTGATTTGTTTCAGTAGTGATGAAAGGCAGCTAAAGTGTGAAAAACATTCATGTTTTTTTTACTTTATGAAAGGAGAACAGTAGAATAAAACGCACAAAAGTCTGTTTTTTGCTAAAACCTTAAGGATGGATATAACAGAAACAGTTTTGTCTTGGGGACTAAAAGAGAAATGTATACAATGTTAGTACAGGCTTATCCTGGGTCCAGAAATGCTATCTCTGATTTCTCACTCTATAGGTCACTTTATAACAATGGTTGTTTTGATGTGCAGGTATCAGGAGAAGCACATGTATCTCAGCAGACTAGATGATGTTATGCCCATCACTGTACACTGACGATAAACAGCAGAAACATTTATTATTTTTTCCACAATCAGAATACCCAGCACACCTGTCCAACCAGCTTACGCTCAAAGTCAGTATCAAGATGAAAAGACCTAGCTCTCAACATACCTTTCCACCTACAGAGAAACTTCAAGTGACTCCACAGTGCGCCAGCAGCACACTGCAGTTAAATATATCTCAGTGAGAAGATTACTAATGAAGATTCTCTCCAGAGCCTCATCCGGTGGTTTTGATGGAGTTGTCTTCCCAGCAGGTAATGGGGCTAATGTCTTAATGAGCTCTGCCCCCCTGCATTATCTCACATCACACTAGGTATTAACACTATCAGTCTTCTGACATTTTCTGCTAAATCCTTTTCCCCCAGGACCATGCTCTCCTGTGTACACAGTCACAAAGAAAGCAATCTTTTTTATTAGAGTGTAGGTGTAGTCAGATAAAGTCATAAATGTACACACACTGATCTGACACATCTATAGATTCTCATTAGTTTATAGTTTGGAAGAGCATTTCCAATATTTGATCTCCTGTAACTGTACTCTTAAAATTAACGGTTCTAAATGGTTCAATGCTTTGATGTGTGGTTTTAAGGGAAAAACCTTTAATTGGTACAGAACCTGTGCATTATGTAGAACAGAGGTGAACAACTCTGATCCTGAAGGGATTCGATACAGCACAGTTTGGTGACTTCCCTGCTCAAACATACCTGGTTCATCTCATTTGTTAATTGCCAGGTATAGTGGGTTATGTTTGAGTGGGGTAATCACTAAACTGTACTGGGTACCAGCCCTACAGGACTGGTGTAATGCGCCCATAATATAGGTTTAAACTTAATTTAAACTCAAACAACTAACTTACAAAAATGATTCTCCAAAGAGTTATTCACTGAAAGGGTCTTTAATAAACTGGTTCTTCATTGTCTTTACTCCAAAGACTCCTTTTTTAAATATAGTGCTTCAAAAGTTTGATTTATGCTAAGTTTTCAAATGGCTATGAAAAAAATTGAACAGTAAATTAAACATTTGATTATTGATTTAGCTTTTTTTTTTTTAAGTCCCTAAACATTAGACATTGTTAATGTTCCTACATTAGTCAATGTAGCCTTTTACACTAGTGGTTACATTAATGCAAAGCACAAGAATACACTTTGAATCAGTTTCTAATGCTTAAATTATGTAGCATCTTTAACCTAGAAATGGAACCCAATTTAGGTGTCTTGCTATCTTGCGCAATATATGTCTACAATCAAAATAGCAGCAGTATTGCAGTAGTATAATGTCAGGATAATTCCTGTCTGTTAAGCTTATGAGGAAAATATTGTAATGTTGTAAATGACTATATCACCTAACCCTAACCTGTTTTGTAGGTTCTTTGGAAATTAGGCCTTTCACTCCCAAGCATTTCACTTACAAATTGTTTTTTCAAAGAACCATTTAATGTATTTATTTTAAGGCACCAAAATTCATACTTCTGCATTGTTCCAAAGAGCCCTTTTATTTTTAACATCTTGTGCTTTTAAGATTACTAATCTGTGACCAGCACCAGGACTTTTTGTGAAATAAATAAAGTTGGTGTGTGATAATCAGAAAACATACACTTTATCCTCTGGAAGCTGCAGCTTATTTGTCTTATACTGTGATGACTTCTTGAATTTGTTCGTTTTTCCTTCACTGTGGTCAAGAAGGTGAAATCAGCAAATCAAAATTTCAGGCACAGCACATGCGTGTCTCTTTAGAAACCTCTTTACTGTTTATGTATGGAGAGTTTTGGAAGATGCAACATGCATGCCTCCAAAACCAAAGCATGAAACAGAATTGCTTTCATTTATTTTGAGAGCTTCGTGACGGGCGGTTTATGTGCAGCAGAAATCAGCACATCAGGAGTGGTCCTGCCTGCTCAGCAGCAACCCGGCAGGAGCACGCATATGCCCATCTCATGAATAGCAGACAGACCATGCGTGTGGAGAGCATGACTCTGCCTTCGTCATCACCGAAACCTGCTGGGCTGCAGAGGTTAGAGAGCAAAGGGTGAGGAAAGAGTTTATATAAATAGTTGAGAATATAGTGAATGGCTCTCTATTCCCACATTCATCACACTGTGAAAGTGCACTGGTGTTTACTGGTGGTTATTAAGAGCTTTATTTTATGTTTTGTGAAAGAAATGATTGTGGATACAGCAGAGTGTTCCATAAATTACTATGCAGAAAAATGTTTTGTATAAGGCTGTGAAATCAAACAACATGAACAAACACTATGTAATGTGCTAGTTTATTTCATAATAGGGGCTATATCCTATATTTCACATTTTATTATTTTTCAGAGATCCTCTTATAACGTTTCTGTGGTTTTATGGTACAAAAACAGTTGTCATTCATTTTTACAGGACCATTTTCCAGCATCTCTTTATCTTTTACAGTTAATCAGGCTTTTTTTGTTACTGTGTCTTTAAGACTGTGTCTTTAATTGCACTGTATGTCCAAAGGTTGGACCGCACCAGTTCATCCATAGTTTCCTCTGTTTTCCTCCGTTTAAACAGTATGTGCACTTTAAAGTTAGTTCAAATATAATTTGTATATAATTAAAGAAATATGAAAAAAATCACTGCATTTTATCACTGAAATTATTGCAGAATCACGTAAATATTCCAATCCTCTGGAGTATAATGAGAGCAGATTTATTATCAATTTGAAGCATCAGTCAGATCTAAACATCCATTCAATGTTAATGTTATTTTTTCAAGCAAGTGTCTGCAATGACATCATCCATATATATATATACATTTATAGCATTAGGGTTGCAAAGGGGTGTATAATTCCTAGTAAATTTCCATCAAATTTAGCACACATTTAGCATATCTGGTTTACCAGTTAACTAGCTACTGTATGAATACATTTTGATTTAATAGTTGCTAGTTAAACTTTAACACCATAGATTAAATATTAACTGCCTTATAATGTCATCAAAACTTATTGGACTTTATGTAGTGATTGGGCTCAAATGTGTGGATTCACTAGTCTCTATCTGTGCTTTGGGCTCAAAAACGTAGCTTTAGTCATTCAGATTTCTAGAAATCATTGTGCATGTGATTAAAGAATGCACAGTGCATGTAGGGGGTGTTGCCTCAATAGCCCTGTAGTCCATAGTACTATGTGCCTATGTATCTATGAGAAATAGCATAGATACTGTTTATGCTTTAAATCTAATTGTTTTAGCCAAGATTATGCTACAATACATTTTCTACTAACTATATTTATGCTATCAAACTTCAACTTTGAAAACTTTTGGTTTATTACCGTTAATTTCCATAATTACCCATTCATTACCATGGAAAGTTTCCAACTTTGAAAATTTCTAGAATTTTGCAACCCTTTTTATTAGACACTTTTATCCAAAGCTCCATAAAATGTATGTTACAGAGGTAGGCAATTGCACCTTAGGAGTCTTGGGGTATTCTTGTAAAGGCAAGGAATAACAGCTCACAAAAAATGCTCACAAAGTAGAGCAGACAAAGATAACCCTGATTTCTATGTTTCTAGGATGAATCCTGGTTCTGTTTAAGCTTATTCCAATAAAATTTGTGCATTGTTCTACATGGACATGTGAGGGATAAACGTGGTATTGTATGTAATTACACCCACTGGTAACCAATTATCACTCTAGGAACATCAAGTGAATGGAGAGACAATGGGGCTAAGCAAGGTGGACCCCCTGAGTGCAGTTTTTCTAACCCCACCTTTTCCTTTGTCTCACCTTGATCTGACTGACTTTCCTTGGTGGCCTCTGGCTATTTGCCCCAGACCATCGAGCAGTTCATCATCAAGGGATGGAGTGGTCGATACAGGAAGCAAAGTCCCCGGCTGACCACTACTGATTGAGCACTTTTATCCAAACTCACTCTGGCTATGTGACAGCGACGGGTGCAGATTATACAACACTTCTGGCTCCAAGTTTTCTGCAGTTTTTATCACAACAGTTTTGGCTCTGACACTGTTTTTGAACTGAAAACTGCTTGCTGATGTTTAAGTGTGTAACAGTCAAGTCAATGTAGTTTGCTGTCTTTTCAAGCATCTGCACAGTACACAGTGAAATGAAATGTTACCCCAGGACCATGGTGCAACAGAAACAACACAAGACAGGACTACACAGTGCACAGTGTGCAAAAAAAAGAACTTGTATATGTTTGTGTACTTTGACATTTTTACTTAGATCATTTGGTAACGATTTACATTAAGTGCACCTTCATAGTGCATTCATAAGGCATTAAAAAAGCATTTATAAGACATATTTTATCGTACATTAAATGTTCTTAAAGCATCTATAATGTCTTTATTAGAAAAACATAACAGCTTAAATATACATTAATAACATGCATTGTTAATGTGTTCATAAGCATGACTTAGCAAGTTCAAAAAGCATTTTAATGCATTATTGAATATGATATTCACAAAAAAAAGAGTGGGCAGTGCTGGCCTAGTGGTTAGGATGCTGCCTTTGGGACCTGAAGGTCGCAGCTTCAAGTCCCGGCCCGGGCACTACTGAGGTACCCTGAAGCAAGGTACTCTCCCACCACACTGGGCCTGCATGTGTGGTGGGTTAAATGCAGAGGCCACATTTCGTTGTGGCACTTGAGTGTTCACAATGACAAATCACAAAGTCACTTTCACTTCACTAGTATACGAAAGCTTTACCAATATAATATAGCATGGCAGTTATGCATAATACATTCATATACTAGGCATGCATTTAAATTTAAGCTTCATAAAGCCTTTATAATCCTTTTAATGAGCAAAACACAATATCTTAAATATATATTTATTGTATTCAGAAGTATGTCAATAGTGCATTTAAATGCTTCATGTTATATGTAATCTTCCACACTTGCTTGTGTTTTTTCAAGCTTACCTCCCTGAAACACTTAAAATCTGTTAACTACACAGACATGCTGTATGGCACATACATTAAACCTTCATAAAAGAGTTTAGTGCTATATAAGTTTGTGTTCAGGAGAAAAACGGAGAGCATGTTCTAAAGCTCCTTGTTTGGAGTTTTAAAGCAGTAGTAATACTGTGAACTGTAAACCATTTCAAAAAAATCATTCCATATAACTAAGCTCCTGAAGGTCAGAGGTAGACATTTGTATAAGTTTATTATTTCTATTTTCATTTTTAAAAAAAACTTTTGTATATCGTGCTTGTACTGTTAAAGTTATGATTTCACATAATCATAATGCAATCTGTTTGTTAATAACGTTGTTTATGTATGTTTTATAACATTTACATTTACATTTATTCATTTGGCTGACGATTTTATCTAAAGCAACTTCCAGGACAGAGGAAACAATCAAACGTTCGCATTGCATAGATCAATACTGAGAGTGGTGCCACACTGAGACCAACGCATTGCTCGTGGTTGTAAAATAAATAACAGATGCAATTTCTTTAGTACATATATACGCCAAGTGCTTATACAACAACAGAGGGCAACTACTGCAATAAATAAACACGCCAAGATCCTAAACTACTGCAATAAATAAACACGCCAAGATCCTAAACTACTGCAATAAATAAACACGCCTAAACTACCACGGAGAGGAACTTCCATACATACATATGCCAAGTTCTTATACTACTTATAAAGCCTAATGCAAATCTATGTCATATATATTATTTAGTTTGTAAATATATAATGAGAGGTATGAATGGCCTGACTTTACATTGACTGCACTAAACTCTTTTATAAAGGTTTAATGTATGTGCCATATAGCATGTAAGTGTACAGCATCTCTCCCTGCATTTCTTCAAAAAGAAGTGCAACTGAACCTGCAGCTAAAAAACACAAGTAATAGTAGTATCTTGATTTTTGTTAAGCCAAAAAGTGGCATTTTCTTAAATCAGCAAATGCAGAATGCTACTATTCTTTAACATAAATCTTCCCATAAGAGTTTGGAGCGATGCCATAGAACATTGGATCTCAAACCAGTCCTGGGGACCCCAGACAGTCTGTTTGCTCTATCCCTGTGTGTTATGGGCTGGGTTGGAGCAATCTGGACAGTCTGGGGGTCTCTGAGGACTGGTTTGAGAACCATTGCCATATAAGAAACACTATTCTAAAAAACCTTTACAACATTTTATTGAATAATTCCTTAAATAATAATGCTTGTTAATGAAATGTACAAATGTAAGAGAATTTTTAAGCTTAAAGAAGCTCCAAATACGCTGAAAGAACCTCAGCGTAATGTAAAACGTTCTAGACCAAGTTTTTCCTAGAACTTTACATGCAAGCAAATAAACATTTAGGAGGAATTATTTTTAAGAAAGTACTATTTGTATGTCTTCTGCCATCTACTTGTCTAACAGATTCATAGTAGAACATACTATGCATATTTGTTCTCTATGGTATGGGTTGCTGTCATGAATACATCATAATAGTAATACTATAGCAAGGGAATCCTTGACTGAGACACAGGTGTGATGGAACTCTATTTGTATTTTTGAAGGTCAACTTTAAACCTTCTTTTGGTCTTTCTCTCTTCTCTGTACTGTCTTCTGTGGTGCAAGAACCCGGTCTTGATTTTTTTAAGGAGCACTCCCTGTAGAGACCACCACAGCATCACAGATTAAATATTAATGTCCTGGATCAAATGAGCCCTACATCTGCTCCGCAGGTCACCAGACTGGCCGGCCCTGATCCAGCTGTGCGTGGGTGGACAGAGCTGAGTGTTATCAGAGAGGCTAGATTACACAACATCAATAATAACCAATGCTGAAGAAAGGGGGAGGAGGGGCTGCAGAATGTGCCAGAACTCCCCCCGGATCATCTGTACTATGTACAGCTACAGATTGTTAATTGGGTGCAGGCAGGCAGTAGCAGAAGTATTAATGGGATAACTTTTAATCGTCTGGAACTCTGTGGAGAGCACATTGCTTTCCTCTGGGTTACCTCACTTTCTGCTTGTTTCGTCTGCTTGTTTGGTAGATTCTAATCCACCTGGAGGTTCATTCCCCCAGTTGTCAAAAAAGGTAAACAATGCACTTCTACAAAAGATTTAGTGCTGATCAGCTGAAAAGCATGAGAATAAGATGTCTTCCTTTGCATCTTAACAACTTGTGTCTTTTTTGCTTCCATTTTACAAGTTTTTTAAGCCTCACCAATGTCTCGCTGATTCAGTAGTAGCAGTGTCTTTTTCTTCTTCTCCGTGCTTCTGTCCCATGCGCTTTTTTTCTCTCTCCCTCACTCCAGGTCATCATTAAAAGTTGATGGAGATGAGTGAAACCAATAATCCTCAGACCTCACTGCAAAAACATTGCCAGAAATCAATAGGTTTGCAGCAGTGGGGGGACAAAGCCTGGCAGAGAGAGAGAGAGAGAGAGAGAGAGAGAGAGAGGCAGAGACAGAGAGAGGAAAAAGGAAAAGAGCTTTTTCTATCAAATATTAATTGAGCAATCCCATGAGGGACAGAGGAGAATGCTGGTGATTCGCTGTCTGACCCAATTAAGATCCTGCCATGTACCTCACTTAGGCCTGCTGTTACTTACTTCTGCGGTCTAGCCATCAGTAGGTATGTCTTATCCACAGAGAGAAGTTCAACAGCAGAGCCGAACAGAAGATCCAAGCCTCTTATGGAGGGCTAGTGTGCAAACCTTTTACTGGTGAATGCTTTAATGTATATCTGCATTCACAGCTGTAGGGGGAGGCTAGAGACACCCTGGAAAAACAAGCAGAATAAGTTGCTTGTATTCCTCTGATGCCTCAGCATGAGCTCCACATAAAAGCAACTGAGACATCATGGAAAGCTATTGAATTTCTTTGCTCATTTCTTCAAGGTCAGCATGCCCTGCATGTAGATCCGTCATTATTATTAAAGGAAACCTACAATGTTTTTTTTTTCTCAGATTTTCTGCGTACTTTGCAGAGATTTAAAAAGTTGATAGCGTTTTGTGGTATGCTTCTGAAGTAAGATACAGTGCAAAAAAAATACCTTCCATAGGCTTACACAGGGCAAAAGAGTACAGTCAGCTACCAGTTCAAAACGACCTTGGAGTGCCGAAAGCGGAACTGTGATTTCTGCCTCTGTAAGGTTTCTATCAACATATACATTCCAGAGACCTGTTTGTACTATCTCACCATTTCAGACTGGTACTATTTCAGGTTTGGGGGATGTTTCTAATGTGGTCAATTATGACTGGTCAAAACAGGCAGGTGCTTGCTCTGTCTTTTTGTCTTATTTACAGTATCTGTGGTATAACCTTGTCATATTTCTCATTCACATGTAACATGTAAATGTAGTTATTTGCATCAATTACACATAATACATACCAATAATAATTATTCTGTGTTTCCTTTAACCACCATGAGCTTAACCTACTGAACAGCATTAACGTATGCTAGTATAAGTATCTATCCCACTTCAGTAATCACAGTTACCGGTTTGTGTATCTTAGTACTTTGCTAGAAGTCAGTGTAAGATCACAAACAAAACCACCCTAAAACTGTGTGCAACCACAAGCCTAAAACACTTAAAAAATTTAACATTATTGGGTTATAGTTTTAACTTTGTGCACATGTGATGGGTTAAATGCAGAGGTTACATTTTATTGTGGTGCTTGAGTGTGTTCACAATGACAAATAGTCACTTTCACTTTAAAACTGTGAATACATTTTTTCTGTATTTAATGAAATGTTGGTATATACTCAGTAACAATAGCTAGTATTGTAGCTGTGTTAGTTTCTGCACACCACAATGAAATGTGACCACTGCATTTAACCCATTCATGTAGGAGCAGTGGGCAGCTGACGTAGGCAGAGCTCAGGAGGAGTGGGGACTTGTGGGAACCTCAGTGGTACCACAATGATGATGACATATAGCAACACATCGCTTTAAATGGTTTAAACATGTGTGATGCAGTAAAGGAATTGTCCCAATTATCTGTTTATCTGCTATTATTATCTGTTATTATCTGTAATTATCTGTTTAGTGGTTTATCAGATCATGGAAATGCTAACTATGGAAGAACACAGTTCTTGGAGGATACTGGATTGCTGTGTTACTGCATTATTTGTAGTTTATTTGAGTTTCTAAAAGCAATTTTGCTGCCTTATGTGCCATGTGGAAATCTGTACGAGATCATTTTGGGAGCTTACTTCAGAACAATTTCACACACAAAAAACAGAAATCATTTAAAATGACTTTTTTCTTTGTACTGTGCAGGATAAATAGGGAATAGGCCATGTTGCTCTTTCTAGTTTGCTGTCAGAGATTGTTAGAGGGGAGTGGGAAAGGCTTCAGGTTTTATTGCTTTTTTATTTATCTGAACACAGTGTGAATAATGATTGGGAATATGTTGCACCAATGATCTGGTTTTGTTTCACATGTTGGACGGTAAAGGTTTTTGTCACTGTTATGTGAGGTGTGTGAGGCATTGTGTGTTGCTCTTTTGTGTGTCATCATTTTTGTGGTTGTTAATCATGCTGTTGCCCTGCTGAGCATTTGTGGTATAGATACTGACGTTTCTCGTTTCTTTTTTCTCTTTTCTCTTTATTTTATTTAGCTGAACACAGACAAATCATAATCTGGTTCTTTCTTTCCTTATTTATTGTTTTGTCTCAAAACCACCTGTTAGGCTGGTAATAATATGGCAAGCCAGCAGAGACACAGTGTGACATCCTGCCTGATATTGGTGTGTGTGTGTGTGTGTGTGTGTGTGTGTGTGTGTGTGTGTGTGTGTGTGTGTGTGTGTGTGTGTGTGTGT
>JBBPDA010000021.1:380647-393574 GCA_037974385.1 Arnoldichthys spilopterus | reverse complement strand
CAGTCGGTGCAGTTTAACGTCTGCTCAAATCAGACTCTGACTCAGATGCCAAAAGCCTTCAGTTTCAGTCTGTTTCAGTCTGAGAAGAACTTCACATTTTTATCTTTAGAGACTTCTATAGTTCGGTCCAATCATTTGATATCGTTCCTAGATATCCTTATAACAAATATGCCTTACAATATTATTTTTGCGCTTTAAGCAAAGTCAAATAACCACAGCCCTGAAAAGCCATTATGCTGTAATCTGGCTCTTTGTATTGAATTTTTACGTTATTTTATGCCTCTAAGGGCTACACAAAAAACATTGCATATTAACAGTGGATTGGGTTTCTGCTATGCTGAAATGCACATGCTGTAAGAGTTTAGCCAGAAGGCAGCTCTTTGGAAACCATGGGACACAATGGTGGAAGCTGTCAAGCTGAAGAATGAAGCACCTTACAGAAGAACGGTCATGGTGGGTTCTCCTGATTCAATTAGAGGTATCTGAGGGCCAAAAGGGCTGCAGCAATAGCAGTTGTGGAAGTAAAAGTTTAGGCACAGAAGGGGGAAGTAGACTTGATACCTAGGGGTGTGGTGTGGATTGGGGGTAGCATGCATTTTCTGCTTAACCCACCAATGGAAATGTTGACCACACCTGGGGAAATTGAAAGTCAAAAGAACATGTTGAGGAACTCCTTAACCCACAAGGGCACTGGTTGACATGTACCATTACATTAACAGAACAAGCTCAGTATATTCTACAGCATGGCAGGCCTTTTTAACTAAAAGAACAAAACTTTAAGTTGAAATCCTTACTAAAAGCTGTGTAAACCAGCAGTTTCTTCCCTGAATGTCTGTTGCTTCAAATGTCCATGTTACAGTCTCTTAATGTCTGTGTACAGCTCTGTATCATTACAACAAATAGCAGGTTATTAAAAAACACATAAATAATTGCTTCTTATGACAAAATGTGCCACATCATGTCAAGCTTACAATTTGACTGTCTAACAGTGTAAATTTTAAAAAGTATTTCAATATGAATTTAGTCCAAAAAAGGTTTAAGCATATCATTGTCTACAGTGTTTTTGTATGTAGCATTAATATTACCCTTCATTGAAACTAAAGGGCCTACCGTTGGCATTATGCATTTTGGTACGCAGGGTTCTCCTAGCATCTGCCAAATCCAGAATCACCCATCAGGCTGCCAGGCAGTGAAGCATGATTCATTCATTTCCACTACTCCATGACTGGTTTTGCACATATTGACCATCAAAGGTGGATAAAGCACACAACTCCAGTACTTGAGAAAAAACTATAGATACTTCTGGTCAGGTATTATTTTCAAGTGAAAGTTGTTCAGTCAACATTTTACTTGAGTTAAAGTCAGTGCAGTCAGAAAGAAATTTCCCAGTGATTAGGTTCAGTAAATGTGCTATGACTGACTGCACTGACCTGCTTGTAGAACCTGTAGAATAAAAAGCTGGTGGAATTTGCTACAGGGCCTATAAAAACACAGTTGAATTGACAGAACAGCCATGGCCATTTGCTATTATTTTACTTTCATTTTATTTAACTTAATTATTTATTTTCAGCTGACGTCCATGCTAACACTATAAAAGACCGTGTCTAACCTCAGTTAAATAGGCACTAGGTGAACTGGTTGGTATCTAAAGAATTAACATATTATAATGATGTAGGCCTCCATCTTACTTGTCATGCATCCACTGCCTTTGTATGAAGTTACTAACAGGACTGTGTTTACTTGACAAGAATAAAACCGATAGTTTTGAAAAGACTTTAAATTATTTTCACTCACTATATCAGCAGTGGATTCACACAGGCTGCCTTATGCATTTGTGCACTATGCTAACAGCAGCAGTTGTGACCTGCCTCTGTCACTAGATTTATAATACATTCACAAACATATTACTCAAGATATTCATGTCACATCTCATTATATACTGCCACCTAGGTGCACCTAGGGTTTGGTATTTTCTTTGCTAATTGAAATGCGTGGTGTCATTATGGTGAGATCTAAAGATCTCTCTAAGGTTTTTGGATTCCCCTGGGTCTGCCAAGGGATTTATAATGATCTCCAAATTATTTAAAATAAATCATTCCACTGAAAATAAAATCCTCTACAGGTCATATAGATTTTGAATAACTGTCCATTTGTCCAGGGCTGCCCCAGCAAATTCAGCTTGAGAACAGACCATTTAATGCAAAAAGAAGTCTCCAGGAACCCTAATATTTTATGATGGTATCTGTTGGTGTGAAATTGCATATGTCTACAATCAAAAAGAGATTTCCACCAAGGAAAGTATAGACATATGTGCAATATTTTGACAAAAAAATGACAAAAGTAGCAGCACACATGTGTAGCATAGACTAAAAACAGCTTTTCAGGAGAAGAATTCCATATATTCCATTACCTTAGAATGAGATAGACATGAGACAATGTCTTATTAATACTTCATAAGTCTTTATCCAACTTTTGAAAACTGGAGTTACTCAGTAGAAAAGCAACCTGTTCTACTTTCAAGTTTAAAGTCAACTTTAAATCAAAACTTCTTTTATTTAGCTTTTTAGTTCATGTGCCTAGTCATATTAAGCACAGTTCTTGATTTTTGACATCTTGTTTCTTGAAATTAGTTTGCCCCTTTTTTGACCCAATTCTTTGACAGACAAATTCATGTAAGTACTACACAAACAAAATTAAACAAGCCTAGATTTGCTGGGCCACCATCAGCTATGTGGTATTTGTGTCATGCAAGTGTTTACAGTACTGCTGTGTACAGAGTGTGTATAGAGTTTTGCTGCTAATTACTACTACTAATACCACAGGCATCAGTTTGTTTGAAAAGTGAAGAGAATTGCAGTGAGGGTTAACAAGGTTTCTCCATGGGTGGGTGGGTGTTTTTGGTGGGGGGTTGGGAGGATGTTGTGGTATTGTGCTTTTGACCTTGATCTGGGGGTGGGGGTGGGAGAACTCAACACTAATTGTGAAGATGGCGGAAGTGTTATGACTTGGGGTTGATTTGGTACCTCAGGGAGCTTGTAGTCATTGATTCATCTATGAATTCTGAAACACATCAAAGAGTGCTTGAGGGTTATGTGAGGCCATCTGTCCAAAAGTGGAAATTGAACGAGGTGGACCATTCATCAGAAAAATTATATTAAGCACACTAGCAAATCCACTAAGCAATGGCTCAAAAAGAAAAAAGGTTTTAAACTCGATCGAAATCTTTTTTGGGATTTGAAAAGGGTAATACATCCATGAAAACTCTTAAACATTTTGAACTTAACTAAATGCGTTGAGTGGTCAAAAAAGTTCATCAAGCCAATAATAGAGACTGGGGGACAATTATGCAAAATGCCTACAAGATATTATCTCTTCTAAATGTGGCAATACTAGCTTCAGAGGCCAAACTTACTTTCTCCTCATAAGAATATTATTTCTGTTGATAATTTAGAAAAGCTGTGTTTACTTGTGGTTTTGTTCAAGTACATCACCTTTATTTGTTTGGACTGCACCATAGAGGCTAAAATGACTTCATGTTCAAGTTTGTTGAAAAAAATCTACATTTTCAATTTTTTCACATGATTAATTTGAAACATAACAAATAAATAATGTTACGTGTCAAATATATTAAAATATTTTCAGATTTATGACTGCAAAATATATGACCAAATATATGTGATCAAATTTTAGCTGACCATAAGTGAGTAAAGTCCCAATTTAGCTGTACATGTTTAAGCCTCAAAAGCAACATGCTCATAAAGCTAAAGAAAGGCCCAAAGTTTTGGAGTAGTTTGGATATTATTTTAATATTTATATTACACTTTAAGCTGTTCCAGTCACGTCCTACTGGACAGAAATCCCGGTGCAGACTGAAGACCCTCTGAAGGGAATACCTTTCAAAATTGGCTCAGGGATGTCAGGGGATCTGTGGCCACAGATAGAGGAATCTAGACTGACCTTCCCTGTGACCCTCACCAGTAGACACAGGTGGGGGATGGGACAGTAGATGGCGTGCTTAAAATGTCCCTTAGTCTCCTTTAAAATGGATCTAGGATACGCAACCCATATCCAGACCTATGCTTCACAATCAAGTACCAACTTTCCAATCCATTCTTGCTGCATTCAGAGTGTTCTGCTGCAACGCGATCGATGCTTTAAAGCAGTGCATCTCACCGTTCCTTGTTGCCAGGTGTAAATTGGTGAGTTCACATGTATGTAAGACCCTGTGTAGAGGCCCTGCTGCTCTGTGAGCTTGTGCAGACATGAACATGCCATGATGGATACAGGCTGTGAAAATCCGTTTGTATGCTCACTCATTAAATTCAGTGAGACAATAGGTGATTTATCACTCAGGAAATCCCGCTATTGCCCTTCCAGCTCCAAACAAAATGAGCACACACTCGTTTATTAAACAGCTGCCCTAGGGGCTGAATCTAGTACACTTTCTGTATTTCCCTCTAATTTAACCGGCATGTGAAGCTGAATCTACTGCATGGTGAGAAAATGTAGATGAAGCTCTGTTCTTTCTTAGTATTTACCCCTCCCTCAGCCACCACCATTCTCTCCTACCTCATCTCTCTCTGCAATACGTTGAGCAGAGGTAGAATGAGGGGCAATCTCATGAGTAGGGAAGGATGGGATGAGAGGAGGTGAGAAAACTGAGAGAAAAGTGAAAAAGAAGAAGATGAAATTGAGGGGAGAGAGTCGGTGCAAATGAGAAAAAGACATTTGTGTGGGATGAGAGGACATGACTAGGGGGAAAAAAGATATTCTGCACAACAGACACAGATTTGAATCATCACTGAATTGCAGTGGAAAACAGCAAGTACAAGTAGTCCAAAATTAAACACACAGTCCAAAAATACTTGAAACAGATTGTAATTAATTATACATGAGTGTGGGTTCACAGAAGTGTAATGACCCTAAAGTGTAATAGCATATTTTTCATCTTTTTTTTCCCCATTTAACACTGAACTTTAGCTTAAGTATCTGAGTCATTAACCAGCAAGTAAAATACTAAAGCATCTTTAGTCGGCTGACACATACATGACTAACCACAGCTCACTGCAGGCCACATGACTGAGGTCACTTTCAGGTGGCCTATTGATTAACTGAATATACAAAGCAGGGTGGAGATGTGTTTTTGTGTTTGCTGTCGAGTCACCCACTGTCATTCTCTGTCATATGTCCTTGCCAGAGAACACAGTGCTTTTCTACATGCAGAACAGTTCCAGGCTTTTTCAGAAAAGATGAGTTTTTATAAAAAGCAACAAAGACAACCTGTAATTTGTTAATTCTCTTGATCTTTTATTTAACTGTTAAAAGTGTAAAGAAACTATATTTTCACTGACTTTAAATGTACTTAAGTGTAACTTAACTGTATTTTGTAAATACAGAGGCATGATTACCACTGTTACAGCAACTTTCCTCTTAATTACACGGTTTAATCTTTTTGGAACTGAGGAGACTAACTGTTGCAGTTCTGCAGGTGATATTTTTGCCCATTCTTGCTTGGCACAAGATTTCAATTCTTGAATCTTTCATGGTCACTGTTGTCTGATTCTCCTCTTCACAAAGCTCCATACGTTTTCAGTCGGAGGACCTTGACTGCTGGCAGGCAAGACAAGCTCACATACACTGTTGTAGAGCATGCAAAATGAGGCCTGGCATTGTCTTGCTGAAACATTCATGGACCTCTTAGGAAAAGGTGGAGTCTTAAAGCCATTCAGTCTATCTTAGATGAGCTCATATCCAGAGAACTCAGTGATGTTTCTGTATAGAACTTAAGTTTGGCTTTGAATTTACCTAATAAAGTTTCAGGTTGCATTTCTTTATGCAGAGGCAGCCTGTGTTAAAAGGCAACAATTTTCCTCCCAAGCCTATGTGGTTGTATTTACTACAGCAGCATGACGATTGCTCGTGCAGTACCTTCTGAGGAATCTAAGGTTTCTGGCCTTGTCCTACAGATTTCTGCAGATTTCCTGAATCTTTTCACAATATTTTGTATAGTAAATGGTGAAAGATCTCAATTCTTTGTAATCTTGTGTTGAGAAATGCTCTTTTTGAGCTCACTGACAATTCTTTCATAATGTTTGGCACAAAGTGATGAGCCATGACCCATTTTTGCCATGAGCCTTTTGTGGATACTCCTTTTATACCCAATCATGTTTCCTTCACTGTTTCCAGTTTACCTGCTTATTGTGGAATGTTTCACTTTTTTAAAATGTGTTGTTGGCGTCAAATTCAAAATTTGTTTATATTTAAAACTACATTTAAGCTGATCAGATCAGTAAAGACATTTACAAATATTTTCTTTGAACTTTTATCAATTAAATAGAGATTCAAGAGAGTTATCAAATTACATATTCTTGTTTTTATGGCATTTTATGAAAAATCCCAACCTTTTACAGAAATGGGATTTGTACTAAAAATGGACTAATATAACCAAATCCAGGATTACACTTAGTCCTGTTATTAGACAACACCTGACTCCAAAGTCACTTTGGGCAATGGACAAGTCCATGAATGAACATTTAAAATCTGTGACTATATAATGTCTGTTTGCAATGACCATTACACTCTACCTTATGATGAGACAAAATGAAAATGACAGAATGAAAGAATGTCTTATTAATACTGTAAGAGACTTTATCCAACTTTTGAACAGTGGAACCCCTTCTTCTACTGTTGCTGTAGTCAACTTTAAATCAAAATGGACTGACTTTTTTATGTTTTAGTTCATGTGTCTGGTCATATTAAGCACTGTTCTTGTTTTCCTAAAATCTCTGACTGAAGTGTAGTGATTTTGCGCACCACTAAAACTTCTGAGTTTTGATAACATCATTAATAACTGGTAATAAATCGTCTCATCTCATCTCATGAAGGACAGGGATTTACAGATTTTTGGGGAGCAGTTTAATTCTTTAACAAAAGAATTCATATTAAACAAACAAGATTAAGCAAGCCTAGATTTGCTGGGCCACCATCTGCTACCTGGTATTTGTGTCATGCAGAGTACAGCTCCTACTACCACTTTTACTGCCATTACTAATACTACTACTAATACCACGGGCATCAGTTTGATTTAAAAAGTGCTAAGAATTGTGGAAAGGGGTTAATGATCATATTTGTCCATGGGTGGGTAGAGGATAGATAGGGGTTGCATGTTCTTTTGTGTTGTTTGACCTTGACCCTGGGGACAGGGGTGAGGGGCAGTTGCTGTATTTGTGCTTGTTAATTTTGGCACCTCTTTCATAAAGTGGAAGGGGCAAAATGGCCCTTGACAAAAGGTCAAGGACATTTTTCCTGCATCCCCAGCGTAAATTATATCTATGACTACTGCTACTACTACTACTATTGCAAAATATTATTATTATTATTATTATTATTATTATATATCTAATGAAATATTATTTTATTATTAAGATTAAAATCTGTGTTCTTTGTAGATTTGTTTCCTAAATCAAATATGCTTAATATTAAACTTGCGTGCACACACACATCCACAGCTGACAAAGAGTTACGTGTGCGAAGCAAATTTATTTTTTCTTTTGACACTGTAATTTGGATAGAAATAGCCCAACTTTAATACTATTGCACATTGCATTTTGGTTTACTTAGCGATCTTTAACTAATAATTAGTGACTTTATCCCTTATCCTGAAAGAGTGAAAAATAGCTAAATAATACAGCTTAACATAGCAACAAAGTTTTTAATCAAAGTCAGACACAGGCCATGCTCAAATAAACACTCTCAGCCTGATATAGTAAGCCTTTTGCATTCTGGTCATGTGTTATGTATAAAACCAGTGCATGAACCTAAACATGTAGGATCATGTGCATGGTGAAACTCAAAGTGCAATTGTCTTACTCATATGTATGAATTGATGGAAGGACGTGCAAAAAATTTAGGGGAATCATTTACAAAATTGTTTAAGATATCGCACGTATGGCTGATTACAGATCCCACTTAATAAAGTTTGGTCAACTAGCGACGGTGGTGGCATCAAGGTCTCAAAAGATGTACTGTTGAGAGACTTCCTCCACAGCAGCTAGCTAGAGGCACAGGTCTCAAGCATGTGCTGAAAAGTGTTTGCTACAGATGATTTGTTATCTTTTCCAGTCTGATGAGCATCAACAATTCTTCTTTTGAGGTCCTCAGGAACCTCCTTTGTCCCTGCCATTACACACTTCCACAAACATGTGTTTTGAAGATTAGACTTTGATGGATTTGATTAGACCTTTTTTATATAACCACCTGCTTGTCATCCACACCAGATTAATTTCACCTTCAAATTAACTGCTAATTCTAGAGATTCACATACATTTGTCTTTTAAAGATATGCAATGTTGGATCATTTCACTTAATTAAAAAAATGACCAAAAATAATTGGGATCTCTACTTTTGAGATATATGTTTTTTCAGGACTATATATTTGCAGAAATATAGAAAATAGAGTTCACAGAATTTTAAGCAGCCTTGTATATTGCAATAGTAGTCACAAGATGGTCATCATAAATTTCTGATATGATTAGAATTTTGTCTCAGACTACACTGACAAGGTATACACTGAACCTCCCTCACAGTGTGAAGTAAGATGATAAGAGACTAAATATACATGAACTGACAGTATTTAGCAATTAGAATGATTAGAAGTCAGCAGGATTTCTTTTCTTTTTATGTAGAGGGATACAGCCTAACCTAAATCTCTAAAAACCCAATTAGAGAATAGCTTGAGAAGCTCTGGAGTATTGTCCTTTAAGTGTCAATTCGTAGCTATAAAAAGAGAGAACTAGACAAAAGGCCAGTTGCGTTTATTTCAATATGCTGTGTTTTCTAAAAATGATGTTTCTCCTCATTTGATTTGTCTGCAATAGCAGTACAGTTCAATGAATGAAAATGGCTGAGAGAAAAGACGTAAAGAAAACACTATGAATAGTCAGAGTGGTCTCATTTTTCATGTGTAATTTACACACATAACAGTCCCCCCTGCCAAGAAAAATGTGGATCGATTATCTGAAGTGTAAGGGGCTCATTTTCTCATTTTCAGGTTTTCAAACTTCTAGGATCCAATATCAGATAGTGGATTAGTCTGGGTCTCTATATTTGTCCCAAAGCATATATTTACCACACACATGGGTGAAGAATTTATGGTATTGTGCTTTTACGGGGCTCATAAAATTCCAATCAGCTAGACTCTGCCAAGTCTTACTGGACTGTATACAGTGCAGCTTCAGCTGTGGGGGAGACTGGGGGACTGTGTGTGTGTGTGTGTATGTGTGTGTAAAAAGCTGTGATAAATTTTTTCTTCACCACCATATTCTAATTCCCTGCCAGGATAGGAATGGTCCCAGAACGTGTCCCAGTGGAAATCACAGGAGGTAGCAGTGGGCTTGCAATCGCTGTGCACATAGAGAAACAGTGATGAATAATCTATCAAGGGGTGGGGGTGGGGGGTGGAGGGTTAAAGGGATAGTGATGCTCTACAAATGGAAAAGCATGAATCCGTCTTCTATCCTGTGGAATGATATACATATAGAATGCATTTACTTTTTACTGTCCTAAACCACCACTCTACACTTATTCCATTTGGGTCAACAGCATAACGTAGTGACTGAAAATACATAGCTTCTCTTGTTTAGCAGAATTCTACAGCTAGAAACTGACTGAACAAGACAAAAAGCAGTCAAGACTAACATGACAAGCTCTTTATTAGATTTTCTAAAATACGAAATTTTCCACCCTTACCAGCCTCCTTCTCTGTGTATTTCATAATGACCGTGTCCCAGTTGGTCTTTTTGGGGCATATTTTTTTGCTCTAAAGTTCTGCATTTGTTTGCTAGAATTAAGTCTGCTCTTGATGCTATTGATCAATATTATTCGCAAATGTTCTCTGAATCTAAGTGTGTTTATTTTATGTACCATTACTCTACCCAACACAGGCTAGTGTTGTCTCATTAAAATAACAGCGTGTGGTTTTGGAGGTCATTTATTTTAGGTTAGACATTAATTATTTTAAATTAGTGAGTGCCACAGGTGCATAAAAACACCGAACAATAACGACTTTGCAGAAGGTATTAGATATTACTGCTCACTACAGCAATGCACTCAGTTGAATGTTTTGGGCCATAACTTACTTGATACTCTTAAAAAGAAAGGTATTTGCAAGAAACTAAACATAAACATCTAAACATAACTTTTCTTCTGTTTTGAACTCCACCATTTTATTTCCTCACAATAGATTTGCAAATCTAACAAAAAGACTCTGCAGTATTCTGCATTTGCGTATAAGAGTAGAATCTCTGTTATTGATACAGAAAAGACAAAGATAATGACCATACAGTGACAAAATGATGACAGAAGGACATAAATGAATGATTGTAAATAATCAGATAGGTAGATAGATGAATAGACATGTTCTTGTAGCTGTGTCTATTGCTACATGCAGTGTTTATATATGCGATGCATGTGTACAAGTAGGCATGCACAACAAGACACTTGAGAGCGAATTTACTTATGTCTGGATTGCTTGGAAGGGAAATGATTACACCCTCTATGCAACCATAGAAAGAAGGTCTACCCCTGGACTGCTCCAATGTAGCCAGGTGGCCCTGGATGATGATCATCATAAGGCTCCAACAAGGCTGCCCTTCTGGTTAACCAACTCAGTTGTCTCAACTCCAGTCTTAAAATATGAACTTAGAACTTAGAACTTAATCTTAAAATATGAACTTAGAATGAGTAGGTCCTGTGCACCAGTATTGTTTAAACTGAGTTTAGCTCATATTTCATACTATGATTCTATCTGCAGTCCAATCAGTGTGGGCAAACCAATCAAAATGCATGGTTTTACCCTTTTACCTAAGGACAAGGCTGTTTACAGGACTTCTTAGCTTGGCTATAATGGTGGCTCACAGGCCATATAAGTAAAAATAATTAATTCAAACCTAACCCTAATCCTAAAAATAAAAAAATTCAAACGTTTTTTTCCAAGTTGAAGCAAGCAATATCAATTGCTAATGATAGCTAGTATTAATCAGGTACAAAGTTATCTAAATGATCATCTTTGCAAAAACTAGCTATAAACTGAGTTCCAGGAAAATGAATATGCAATACATTAAATACTGAAGTTAGCATCATTATCTAGCTGGAGTTATTTAGCCACCTAGCTAATTGACTATGACTGTTCACTAAAGTAATGTTGGCCTACAGCTGCAAAAATGTCAGCCTGCAAAATTTTATTTTGGAAATCCAAACAGGAACTGCAGTAAGACAGTGTAGTGAATCAAAGGTCCAAAAAGGACAGAGGGAAACATACACACACAGCTGCAGGAGAATATATCTAATGCTGAAGTATTGCAATAAATATATATTAAAAACCTCTTCTTCGTTCATACTGGTTTTTCTCCGCATAATGTAGCACAAGCTATTTTTGCAGTTATTGTTTTACCTTTCCATATACATGTAGTGTTCATAGAACCTCACATTGACAGTATGCCCATAGTACCACATTCTTATACTGATGTAGCACATGGATGTATTCTCTGAAATCAACCTTCTTGGGTGCTCATATCCTCATAACATTTCTCTGTATATGTTAATAATTTACATGATGATATTGATGTAGCCTTTAAACCTGCACAAAAGTTATATAAAATGAATGTAACACACTGTACTATATTACATTGCAGGCCTTAAGGATCCACAGTTCATTTAATTTAAGTATTTATGAAGGTAGCGTTTGTATCTGAAACATTCAAACTGTTTCCAATGCAGTATGGGTTTATTTGCCATAGAAGTGTCTAATTTTAAAGCATAAATCTTTCAAATACAGTGCTCCTAAATGTTTACTTCATTTATTGAGTTAGAAGTCTTGTACAGCATGGCATGCACTCACCCTCCATTTTAGTGTTTGCAGTTGTGTAGAACAGCTGTTTTAGACATTTTCTTTTTGTAGCTGCATCAAATCTCTTTTAAGCTCATGTAAAATGGGTTAGTGAAACCACACACTGTTTCCAATCTTGATGCCCCCTGAGCAATAGCTTCAGCAACATTGCAGTGACCTCCGTCCAAATGGAGACCTGTGGAGCGGTCTGAAGTGTGCTATCTGACAATGGTTCTCTGCAGTCCACTTCAATAGTTCTGCAAAGAAAAATGGTCAAACTGCCAAATCTATCTCAGTGATATCTCAAATACCCCAAAAGCTGTCTGAGCAGTAATTTCACCAAAATGTTTTGGCCTCCATTTTGGCTTTAAATCATTATTTCAGGAGCATATTTTCTTTTCTTTTTTGTATATGGACACATGTCGAAGTGATATTTTTGTATGTGTATTTACTTACTTTCACGTTGTTTAAAGTCCTCTGGCCTTTACTGAAGAAATGCTTTTTACAGATCAGGCTTCATCATTTACATTCTTGGACAGTTCTGCTATTCATAATTACTAAATTAGAGACTAAATGATTAAGCAAAGGCTCTTTGTGCAGTTTAACATTCATCTTTCATACACATTCATTTGTGGAATCAGTGATCTCTTTCGAAATGAGCATGTTCTAAAAATATTCAGAGAATGTTGCAAGACAGGCATTTAAGTGGATGTAGCTGGTCATTTGGGAATGCCATACTTTTCATGTTTAATAGCCTGTCTTTCGTGTGCTCTTCACTGCTAAAAACGTGGCTGGTGGAAAATAATTTTAAATTATATTGTATTTCTCAGTATTAAACTATAAGACCTCTGCCATATACACACACACCCACACACACCCACACCCACAATCACACATACACACATATATACAAATATTTACATATAGGATGACCATGTGGTAATAAGTCATTATGCAATTCATAAGGCAATGCAATTACTGGGCAATATGCAATATTTTTCTGTGCAATATTCTTTCACTCATACACTGATACACCTTTTTCT
>JBBPDA010000021.1:342251-360281 GCA_037974385.1 Arnoldichthys spilopterus | reverse complement strand
TGAGACCTACTGAATGTGAGGCATGTCCTGATTTAAGAGCCTTATGACCTGTGGGTAGAAACTCCTCCTGAGTCTCTGTGTTCTGGTCATAAGGCTACGTAATAATAAGGCTTATTTATGTTCTTGTATTATTGTACTAATGTAACTTTTAAAAAAACTTGTTTTTGTCCAGTAATGATGATTTTTTTTATGCCATTATTTTGAAATGAGATGACAGTTCCATTTAAACAACACTGAGAAAGTTCTAACATTATAAGGACTAAAACTAGAGACAAGACTAACTTCAGACAGAAGGTAACCTGACTTTACCAGAGTAGTTTTTGACAACTTGAGCAGAGTAAACATCAGTGCCAAATGCTTCTAGTAAATTACCGTAACAATGTGTTATACACAAGCTTTTCTCATAGCTATCATTATCTACTGTTACTTTCTGTTGGTCTCTCACAGCCAGCTAGCTAGTTGGCTAGCTAGCTTGGCCACAGGTTTAAGTTAGGGCAATTTTACTAGTAGCTAGCTTATAACATATTAGCTTATGTAAAATTCATCCAGTCACAAATCATCGGACACAAAAACTCATGGATGCATTTCTAATGGTTGTGGGCTGTTTTTAGTGAAGTGAAAGTGACTATTTGTCATTGTGAAAACACTCAACACCACATATAGACCTCTGCATTCAATCCATCACACGTGCACACGTGGAGCAGCAGGCAGCTATCAGCAGTGCCTGGAGAGCTCAAGGGTACCCAGTGGGCACGGGCTGGGACTTGAACCTGCAACCTTCAGGTCCGAAGTGTAATGTCCTAACCACTAGTAGGCCACTGCCACATAGTAAAGAGTTTTAGACACAGCTAAGTTACTGATCCAAAGTCGAGTCAAAGTTAAGTTCAAAGTCTGAAAGCTAAAATGCTGATTTCTATTGGTTCTATTAATGCAGAAAAATAACTGAAATAAATAGGTAGATGCATGGTACATAGATACATGGTTTTCTTTGGACAGCAATTTTTCTTTCTGTGTGCTTCCAAAGGCTTCCAAAGTGAAATAACTATGCTATCTACTATCAGTTTGAACTATTGGTGAAATGTAAGTACTGATGCTAATGATTATTTTTGGCAGTTTTAAAGCTAATTATACTTGGCCACTAATTTATTAAGGAAAACTATCTAATATTACATATTTGTAAGGGGCAAATCTATGTGAACCATTACTTTTAGTATCTGATGTGTCTAGTATCCCAACCAAACATTTTCAGTTACTGCTGATGAGTCCTGCAAATCGGCTTGTAGGAAGTTTATCCCACTGTCTTGCTGCATGAGATTGAGTTCATGGACACAAAGCTAACCTTGTCCTTTAGATTTTGCTGGTATAGTTCAGAATTTATTGTTCGATCAATCATGGCAATCCATCCTGTCCCAGATGCAGCATAACAGGTACAAACCATGGTACTGTCACCACAATGTTTCAGAGATGGGAAAAGGTCCTTGTACTGAAATACAGTGTTTTTCTTTCTCCAAACATAATGCATCTCATTTAAAACAAAACTTTCTATTTTGGTCTCATCTGTCCACAAAACATAAAACAGAGAGCATTTATTATTGGCTTTATTCTTACAACCCTACAACACCAGATACTGAAAGCAAAGGTTCACATACTTTTATCACTCACAGAAATGTAGTATGGGATCATTTTCTAAAATAAATAACTGTCCAAGAATAATATTTCTTTTGTTTGCTTAAGTGGGTTCTCTTTATCTACTTTATCTAGGACTTGTGTGAGGATCTGATGATGTTGTAGGGCATATTAAAATCATGATATTGAAGAACAGTATGTTCAGAAACACCATTAAATGTTACATGTTACGTTAAATAAAAACATTGAAAATCAAGAAAGCAGATGCACGACCCACTTAAACACACACTGTAATTAATTATATTATTTGTGCATTGTATTTATATAAACAGTGTAAGGTTTGGTATACAAATAATTGTTTTTTTGTGCTTTTCATATGATGAAAATGAAGTATAAATTCTTTATAAAAAATAACATTCAAAATAGGCTCTTGCATACAAAAGTATTTAGGTATTTAAGTATTTAGTTGCTTAGGGTTACAAAATGTTCAGAAGGAGCCCTGTGGAATAGCCCTCGTAAGATAAGGTCAAGTACAACATTTTTTGGCCTATACGACTTTCTTAGGCTGTAAATTCAAGCATAAACAATTCACATAGATACTTACTTTTCATTATCATGCTCCACTACTGTGGAAATATCTCCTAAAATTTAATTTGTGCTTTCATTTAAAAAAAATTTAAAATTAAAAAAAAAATTAAAATTCTGAAATATTTTGATGATTTGAATTGTTTCCTTAAAAAATCTGAGATTTACACACCTGCCAAACTTTGTAAAAGGCCATAATTTCCCATATTTTTTCACTAATCTGAGAACAGATTATGCCACATATAAAGTTCATCTGAAAGCCATCATTAAGAGTGGTTGTAAATGTTAACTGGAGTTCGCCATTCACTGAACCAGCATCTCAGATTGTGTTTTCTTGAGAAATATGGGCTATGCTAAAGACTGTGAGTTTGTGCCTGCTTAATCACTATGTTCAGTTTCTCTCTGGAGAAGTCTAATTCTGTATTCTGTGCTGCTCTTTCTCTGTCAGCCATGGCCCAGCGTTTCCAACCTGGCAAAGGACTTCATTGACCGTGTGCTGACAGTAGACCCCAGCGAGCGCCTGACGGCTGGCCAAGCACTCAAACACCCCTGGATCATCAGCATGGCTGCCTCGTCCTCCATGAAGAACCTGCAGCGCTGCATCTCCCAGAACCTCCTGAAGAGGGCATCGTCGCGCTGCCACAGCACTAAGTCGGCACAGTCCACTCGCTCCAGCCGCTCCACCAAGTCCAGCAGAGCACGGCGCGTCCGAGAGAAGGAGCTGAGGGAGCTCAACCGCCGCTATCAGCAGCAGTACAATGGCTGAGGGAGGCTACGCACTCACAGGCACCCATAGACTAAAGAGCTCCATGTAGGAGCTAAAGGGAGCTTTACACAGAGAAGGTAGAGTGGTGTGGGACAGCGGTGGGTGTGCATGCGTGTCTGTGTGTGTGTAGGAAAAACTCGAAAGAACTCACACCCTGCTGCACAACCACAGAGCCATTTAAAAAATCTCACCCTCATCCTTCAGTCCATCTCTATTGTTCTTCTTTTCTTTGTGTCCTCCCCCTTATTTATTTATTGTTGAGGTTTTTTTTCATTATTATGTTGTCTTTGACGTTACTGTTTCATTAAGCATTTTATCTGATTGTATCTGTTGAACAGAGTTCTACATAATGAAGTTGCTGGAAGGACTACTAAACACAGTTACATGCAAAAGTTTAGGCACCCCTAGTCAAAATACATTCTTTGTTTGATCTTTAAGTACACATGCCCTGCAGAGAACACTTCTGCCCATTTCAGTGGGCAGTTACTATTTATGTGCTGAATTTAACAAAAAAGGAAAAAATCAAAACAGAAAATGTAGCATGTGAAAAAGTTATGGCACATTTAAATAACACATATAATGTGTTAAATTCAGAAACCATGCACTTAAAATGAGCAAAAATTCAATATTTAATCTTTCCCTTCCGATGATTGTTAACATATTTTCCAAAATAATCAGCAGAAGTGTTATTTGTCCAGGGATGTTTAAATTTCTGCATGCAACTGTATGTGTTGGCTGTTCTTAGACCTTCCTAATGTTTGCTGTGAATTATTTTGTTAAGGCGCCGTTACAGTCGGTTGCTCTTCTGGGAGGGGAACATTTATGCTGTCAATTGAATATTTACAACATTGCATTTGGCCTTAATCAAGTTCGTCGTGCCAAAAACATCCCATATGAACGAAGTAGTCTTTTTTCTTTCCAAAGAAGAAACCACTCGGATGAAGTTACAGTACTCAGAATCTGTTTGCGGAGGATGTTGTTGAACTAATAGAGGCCAGATATATGGCAGTTATCATGTAGCACTGCTTTAGTTTGTCACATTCCAACCATTTTCAGAAATCCCTGCAATGTGGATTCATCCACAGTCATGAAAAGAACAGGAGTATCTGAGATTGAGTTCTAGCATGTTTGTACTTTCATTTGTGAACATGCCGGATCGAATTACACAGTAAGCGCCATTGTACCAATAAATAATTTCCAGTGTTTGTGGTACTAATAATTCCAGTCATGCATAGTCGAATGAGCCATCAAATCAGTTCACTCTGGACCCATTCGCAGAACTGCTGCATAACATGTTTAAGACGTGTATGTTCTGTGTCCCTACAGTAAACGTTTGTACTTGATTGTAAGTGTATTTGTTACAGAGAGACGTGGTCACACCTCTTATGTTGGAGAACTTTGTTTTGGTAGGTTTCTCTTTTGACAGTATTTGACTAGTAGAAAAACAGCAGCTGTTTGGGTTATTCTATGGTGTCATAACTTGAGAGTTATCTTAAACTCCTCTTGATGTATGAAAAGAATAAGGGACCCCTCCCAAGTTACGTTTATTATGAAAAGTCCACACTATGTTATCCTGTGAATGTTCTTGAGGCTGTTTTTTAAAGCTTTATTCCTCTTAAAGTGACTAAGTGGTTCCGTTCAAAACACCTACAGCAGGGCTCATCGGTGTTTATCCGCAAAGGGCCGGGTGGCTGCTGGTTTTCAGAGAGTCAAGCAGAAGCTCACCTTATTCCACTTGCTTAATCAGCTGGTGTCAAACAACGAGCTAATTAGATGAGCTAAGCTCCTGCTTGGTGGGAAAGAAAACCTGCAGCTACAGCGTCCCTTTGTGGGTGAGACTGGTGGCCCTGACCTATAGCATTAATAATGGGCCATTGAAGGATATTAGCCTGTCATATCTTTCCCACTCAGAATACCTGCTTTTGGCCAAAGTGTTTTAGGTTCATCGTGGATCAGCGTCAGAGTCACACTCTGGAGTAGATTCTGTGTTTATTGGGAAGACCACTGTTTTATGTTTTTTCTGCTAAACAGGCTAGTTACTTTCATGGAAGGACGTTTTATTAAAACTGTATGTTATTAGTTTGAATTTGTAGTTGGTTTGCTAATAAGGGAAATGATAGGAATCCTCTCCCGCATGCCAGTGGAGGACATTTGCAAGATGGAATGACCAAACCGTACATTTTGAGCAATTGAATAAAACTGCAGCTGTTGTTCATTTGTTGAAGCCATTCCAACACTGTTTCTTGAAGGAAAACGTGTACCTTAATGTCATGTTTGTATCTGTTTTTGTTTTAACGAAGGATGGTGATAGGTCATGTTAACTTTTTTTTATCAGAATAGTGAATCTGCTCATTTTTTAAAAATCAAATGTCTCAATTAAAGAATTTAAAGTAAAATGGTGATGATTTTCCTGAGTCTTGTAGTTCTGAACTGGTGCTTTAAATTTAAAAGACTACATTCTAAACATCTACCTTTACTATGATAAAGAAACATGCAACAGAACAGTTGGTCTAAAAGAATCATTTTGTAGAGTTATATCTTAGATGAACACCTTACAATACCCATTTGACTTACCTGTCTACATACAATTTTGCATGTTTTTTAAACATAATCAGATTAGCCTGCTCGGTTAACTTCAGGATTACCATAGTCAGAAGTCACTTGACAAGGTTTATTACTACAAAGATAACTTTTTATTCATATAGTGGAATGGAAAAAGTAAATCAGATTGGTTAGGCAAGTTCAGAACCCAAGTTCAGATATGGAAGTTCATACAGACAGAGACATTTAAACTATAAGATTCCTTAACATTATTATTATTATTTACTCAGCATGCATATTGCCAAAAATGGAAAAGCCGAAGGGAAAAAAAATCTTTTTAATGCGAAGGAAATGCATTTATTTATTTTTTTGTTCAGTGTAGTTTAAAAAACATTCTGTAGAACACGAGTGAATGTCCTTTGGTGACCACAGGGTGGCGCATTAAACAGCACATAATTCCGAGTCAATCTTTGTCACTGGAAAATAGTGATCTGTGCATTGCCTTTCCCTTTTTAAGTGAAAATGAAAAGCCAGTGGTTTTGAAATAATAAGACAACCCTGTATTTTTATACTTTGCATTAAAGTTCTGAAAAATATATCTACATCGTTTTTCATTATAAACACACAAAGCTGTCGAGTTTCACTGGCTTTGGACTGAGCTTAGTTCAGAACCTCTCGCCATCTCGTGGCCATACAGAGAATCGCACTATCTGGGGATCATTTCAGGTGATAATTGTTTATATTGGTGTTATATTACAATAGAATACGTGACCGCTTGTTGCATTTCAGTATTTCAGTAAGCTATTGCAATAAATGCTCATGAACATAGGTATGAGTCACGTGTGTATTGAATTGTATTATATTTGTTTCTGTTTTTGTATATCAGATTGAGTCTGTAGTGTACAGAGGTCTTTGTAAACTGCTAATATGTCCCGCCCCCGCCACTCTTTCTGACGTCCAATGGCTGAAGACGGTGTCAATCATAGCGATACTCGGCGTATCTCTCGCTTATTGGTTACTTCCTGTGTCTTTCACTGGATTCTCAAGTTACAGTAGCAAAGCGCACGCATTGATAGTTTAGCCTAGCTGCTAAATCCACCAGCAAAATCGCAGGGAGACGTCTTTGTCAGCATGTCGTGAGGACAAAAAACGGCTTATTTTTATGTGAGATGTTTTAAACCATTTCGTGGTGAATGTTCTGTTCGTGAACTGAGCGAGCGAGTGAGTATATCTGTCTGTTCATGTTACTGTAGCTGGGTCACATTGGCCCCGTGTGTTCACACTCGCTTGCTTTGCTGCTAGCTGCGATGTTGTAGCATTGATGGCAACATGGTCATAGTCGCGTGGGTTTCCAAACTGGATATTTGATTTACTTACTAAACTACAACAAGCCACCAGATCCTGAAACCGGTCCACTTTAATTCGCATAAAAACATCCAAACTAAGCAGCAAAATAGCTCTACCTAGCGTTTGTTTTGGTTGTAAAAGAATCCACGTTACCTTGACCGGCTGTATTTGCTATAGCTGTTTATGTTTCGTTTATTCAGCCTCGTTGTATCTGACTGCGGCTTAATTATAAACAAATACTCATATTACTGAAGCTAACTGTCTAGCTTTATCATTTTGTGTTGTTGGTAGTAATCGCTTATAAACTAACGTTAGCATATATTCATGGCTGCAGCACGCTAGCTTGCTAATGTCTCTATTTTGGGAAGGATAGCTAGGTTCTAGTAGATGTAAATGTTCACTGCAGTATAAAATAGACTAACAGTTTGACTTTTAAAGCGATTCCAACAAAATGTACCTCTGGTCTATGTAAAAGATGGTCTAGGTTAGCGAATAAACGAACCTTTAGGCTAATTCCTCCACTTGTGCAGTACAACAGCGTATTGTGTGGACTCTGGGTTAAGGAGTCTAGTAGATCCAGGTAGCGTCTGTAATGGTAATTAACGATGAATAATTCAACAATTTTAAAGCTTTAGAATACACAGATTTGTTCCAAATCAATGTGGTGTCAAACGTAAGCTTGCTGTATGTTCGCCCCATCACACATGTACACAAACAACTTTATACTGTGATTGCGCGTATGTATATTTAACCTAAAGTTGAACGTGTGATCCACAGTCTTCCTTGGCCTTTTTGGTAGTAGTCATGGCCTTCACTTGGTATTGGCGCATGTTTAAACCTATTCACTTTAACCCGAGAAGCGTTTTCCTGATCTTTATGGCGACCAAACCTTAACCCTTGAGATGATCAATCTGCCACTACTAACCATAAACACCAGAAGATATGAACAACCCCTCTGTTTATTGTTGTTACACACTCCTCACTTTAGATGCGTCATGTTGATACAGGGTGACACACTTTGTCTTAAAGTGCATTTTGAAGCCTGGAACAAGGAATTCAAACCTTGATCTGGATTGAAGGCCCATCTGCTGGACACATTTTGGGCTGTCTTTTTTGTTTCAGGATGTGAGGCAGGCAGTACAAGCCTTGCATAACAGTGTAGACTGACTCCTCCATCTGGATCTTCTCCAGCCTTTTTTTAAGGTGTAAATGAACTGTCTGTAGTTGGAAATTGGTTGGGGTGGGGTGGGAGATCAACCCCCCTCAAAGCTGGGTGGGGGTTCTGATTTTCTGAGACGCAGGCCTCCCTTAAGTAAGATATTTCTGGAGGGGAATATTTTGTCTTGGATTGAAACCTGTAACCTTTAGGCACATGATTGTGATTGAAGCTGAAAGTGAGGCTTCTGTTCACAGTAATGAATTCAGAAATACAGGCTTCACATTTTATTATTTCACAGAACTACATCCAAGCAAGGCTGGCTTTCCCCCCCACATTATGATGTGTTGTTGAAGGTGAAAAATGGACTCTCAAAGTTTACACATGTGATTTGTATACTTGTGTGCATATGTCCCATTTTTCAAATGTGCAAAAATGACTCAAACACACCCATTCTAACAAAGGTACAGTACATATACAAACTCTTAACTAATGCTGGCAAATGTTTGATGCATATAAACAAATCAGTCATTTGTCTAAACCACAAGATTCAAGTGTGGACTTTGGGACAGACCACACCTCTTACTGTGGGCTTCAGGACCCAGATGTGAGCAATCAGAACATTATTATAAGCTGCATGTGGAGAACAGCATGTTTGTGATTATAATTAAATGTTTATGCTAATGAAAATGTTTAATATCTTCACCAGTTATTGTCTGATCTGATGGACACAATGCTTTGTATGTATTGCTTAACATTTAAATAGGTTCTCTTGATACGTTATCAGATTCTTTAGTAACTTATCCATTAAGTAATTTATGTGTTTTTTACCTACAGATGGAGGGCGAAGACTCCTGTGCATTTGGGGCTGACCATTAGATGAACCTCCCTTCTTGCTTCCTATAGTGCTCTCTCCCTTTGTGGAACGATGGCCTCCATCATTCTCTTCTTGCTGTTTCACTGACCACCTCTGCTGGAGCACAAAAATGGAGAGAAAACGTAGAAAGAAATGAAAATGTAAGCCATGTGTTGCTCCGGCTTCTCAGAGTCGCAGATCTCATCTACCCCAGAATCTTCAGGATCATTCAGCCACTTTTGCTTCTTTTAAGCCACATTCATGTAGTGACTTAAAAGGCTCTGACCATTTTAGACTCCATTGGATGGGTTATGAACTGAAGCAGACTGCAGGGACCATGGCATCAGTCTGCCTCTTACTGTTTGTAGCCCTGCTGGTCGGGCGCTTGCCCCAGGTAGGCACTGAGGAAGAGCGAGGGACTCTCAGTTCACCCTCCTCTTCCTCTGCCACTGAGGGGTTCTTGATCTCAAACTGCTCTCAACTCACCCTGAAAGTGGATTTCACCACCAAAGTAGTGGAAAATGGTAAGTAGTCACTTTTCTTTTGCTTCTGTGTGGTGTCCGATGTTTTCCTATGATTGTTTTTGCCCATTTTGTGGTCGAGTTAGAAAGTTTATGTAGTACATATATATCTACAGTAGGTTTAGACACTAATCTTTGGTTTAAGTGTTTTACAACACTGTTTACAGGATCTGTCTGGTTTAGGGGAAGGTTTATCTTGTGGTCATATAACCACAAATACCATGATCTAAGACCACAGCATCCAACTTACTCTTTGGTCTATTCTTAGATCCAGAACGTGTTTATGTATTTCTGAAGACCTTCTTTAGCTGACTAACAATAAAGTTAAAACTAAAGGCTGTTTGAGTGTAGAACCAATGATAATTCTAGGCAGGCTTAAGTAGAAGCTATAAGGTGTGTTGAGTTACAGTGAAAATAGTAAAAAAGTTCTCTGTTTATATTAAGCATGTTTTCTTAAAGAAGCCAGGGTTTTGCCTGCATTTAAAGTTAGGAACTTTTTGTGTGCTGTTCTTTGTGTTCACTCAAACTCTTTACCGTTGCACTCAGCTTAGTACGGTCATAAGTGATTACAGCTGTGGAATCACTCCACTCTCCAGGGATGCAAATTTGTCACCTTTTGGCAAAAATTGCAGTTGTGAATTAAAAATGGGTCATTTGTGTGATGTTTTCGAACATGAGTGGTGGTGGTGGGGGGGTGGGTTTGTCTACAAGAACAGAATTAAATGAAATAAAGGAAATCCACTCCAAAAAAAGTAAGAGTAAAAGTAAAGAGGACAGTCTGTGGGAGGTCAGTTTTTAACATGGTTCCATTTTGGCTAAATGTCACAATACGTCATGGTTATCATGGCTATCTTACTATTTGAGCTGGAAAAAATGGGCTAATGCACTTTGGCTGAGTAGCTCAACTTATGTTGTAATTGTCTGCAGAATGGTGACGTCAGTACCATTAAAGAAGTAGTCCCAGAGCAGCATGGTCAAGAACTTCTTAAAAATACAAAACTAGTGTTCTCTGGGAGGAGATACAGAATCTTCTGGTGCATGACCTAATGTCTGAAATGTTAATTGTTTATTTTCTGCACAGTGTAGTCTGAACACAGTAACTTGTCATTGTTTCAGTTGCTGCATTTATTAATGGCAATTCTGCTTTCCTCATTCAGCTGCTGGCTGTTGGAGCAAATGTCAATAAAAATACCATTAGTAAATGATGTACATTTTTAAAAATAATATAAAAGATCACTAAAAATCAAGTTAATTAAATTTTCTTTTATTTTTGTTTGTATTAGGCCTCCAAATGCATTAACAACCAACAGAACAAACAGCTTTTTATGATTATGCCCCATAACTTTATCATACTGCAAAACAACAGAAGCAAGTGAAGGTCCATACTTTACTTTCTGCTTCGGTTCTGTGAATTGGGCAGGACATCCTGTTTTAAAATGGAACAACACATGTAGTGCAGTTAGTATGCCCATGCAATGCTACAGTTTTTAAACTGGAAACAACAATTCACATTCACAGTGTGAAAGTACAACAACAACAACAAAAAAATTGAATTCCTTGCCTTGGATGACCAGCCATTGTCTGTTTAAGTATCAGGGTTAGACATAAGCAATGGCCTAGGGCCAGTAAAAAATTTGTCCGGTAAGCACACACGCAAGTCAGTTTACCTGTGATAGGCTGCTAAAGATAACCTTTGTTTCCCAGGAGGCATTTTGCATGCTTAGTAAAAACTGTTGTGATGTTGATGAACTGTCGCGATATGAATCTACTGGATGACACAAATTCAGCCTTGAGCTGCAGTTTTGCAAACTTTCCTATGTCAGGAGGTCTGTTTTACACTTAGGTTCGAATTCTTTTTTAGAGAAACCTACATTTGTGACCTCGGTTAGTTGCAATATTATAGTAATGTGATGATTGCCAGAGGTTAAGGTTTACAAAGTGTCCCAATAAAGAAATATTGGGTGTGGCACAGAGAAATTCAATCGAAGTCGTTTTTCAAGTTCCGTTTGTTCTGTCCCTGCATTTCACTTAGTCTTTACTATGCATTTACATCTGCATGTGTGTACGAAAGAAGTATTTCAGTTCTTCTAAAAAAGCCCACCTGTTTGTGTTACAGCATTTGTTAGGTTAATGTAGGTTATGTTGCTTGATGAACCTGAATGTTTTCAGCAGTTTCTGTGATCATGTAGCTTGTGCTTGTATTTGGTGATCAATATAAAATGAGTCTTTTTTATTGTTTGTATGGATCATTTCAATGTATATACAGTACTTCTTTCTTCCTGAGCCAGTGAAACTTTGCGTGACTGATACTTTTGTCTACATACATACATACAGTCAGGATCTGCCATTTCAGTAGGTTTGTTTTATGTGAACTTTTCCAGTGTGTTCCAAGTTCTTTTGGTGCGCTGTTTTGGTTTACAGCACGGTTCTGAATTTCGATTTTCAGTTTCAGCCAAGATTTTCATTTAAGTACGTCCTTCGGTCTTTCCCTGACTTTGAAAAATGTGCGTTTTCTTCATGTAGTTGCTTTGCAACATCTCTCCAAAGAGTGCTGTCAAGTGTGCCCCAGGTGTGGGTTTTTTCCTTTGTTTTGAAATGTTAATAGTTTTTCTGTAGTCAGCTCCTGCATGACATGTTGGGAAGAAGGTTGTGGTTTATTTTGGAAATGTTGATATGATTAGGTGCACATTAGCCCTGGGCTTATCTAAAAGCTTATAATTAGTGATTTTATGGCACTTTTGAAGCAGTTACCTAGTGATTTCAGCCATTTTTATTAGGATGAGAGCACTGGATGTCCTTTAGTTTTATTGAAGACCCTCCAAAGCTTCAGTGGGAAAAATTAAAACTAGCTTGCTAATTTATCCTTAGAGGGTGGGGAAATCTCCAGTTCCTGCCTATTCATTGATTGCAGGCTTGCAGCTCTGATGTCGTGAATATTCATTGGCCTCAGGCCTAGTGTGTACAAGTTCCTACAGCCCACCTGAAAAACCTGATGTCTTAGGCCTCTGGGTGCGTGTGCTCGTCCCTTGTGCATTAGGCCAGAGTATAACAAGGTATTTATAGAGACCTAAATACCACCCGGTGAAAGTGGCCTTTGTGCCAGACTCCAATGTCTTATTCATTCAAATTTTCTTTACTAGTGATAGAAGTTCGACGGCTTGCAGAAAGATTTTTTTTTGTTGCTTTGTTTCTTGTAAGGTTATTTCATTTGCATTTCTATGTTTGGCTGGTTTAACAATTAAGAGTCACAAGCACTTTTTCTTAAGTCTTGGTTTTTAACTCTACATTTTATTTAAAAAATTTAGCCATTAAGTGTCTCTAGTAAAAACCTTATTATATTATTATAACCATTATTATGGTTGATTATATTTATTATTCAATGATTTAAAAAAAGAGCTAGGATACAGTGATCTTGTTACTCTATTATTAAAACCTTGATTGTTCTCTGTTACTGAAGTACAGTTTCCAGTTCCAAAGTGCAGAAGAAGTTCTGCTGAGATATGTTAATGCAGTTCTATTATTAAAGAAAATGGATTTCATAGTCTTTCAAAATCAGCACTGCCCAAGATTGGTTTTGTGTGTGTGTGTGTGTGTATTTGTGCCAGCCATTATTTTGCCAACTTGGTAAGTATACAGCAACATTTCCAAAGACAACACTACTCTGTTATACAGGTACTTTGAAGGCAAGCCACTTTGCCAGACGTTCTAAAAACACCTCCTGTGAGAGGTGTTTAGTAATGAATTGCATGAACATGGTGGAAAAACATGGGTGTTAGCCTACCCAGCAGTACCAGCTGACTGGCCATCAGCTGGGTTCTTCTGCTTGTTACAGTTTTGGGACAGTGCTTGTTTGTGCAGTACAGAATGAATTGTAAGATGAGTTGATGTTTTCTCTCCACTTTCTTGGCCCCTTGAGGAAAGCCTTTCTTTCATAAGTGCACACTACAAGCTTTTATGCTTGTTTTATACTGTTGTTCATGAACTCATTTGGCTTAGCTGACTTGAGTATGAAATGTCAAAACGTTTTATTAATTAACTTTATTTATTTCGCCTGATTTAATGTCCATAAAGCCATCAAGAAATGGGATCACACACTCGTGGCTTCATAAATGACTCATGCAATTTGTTTCCAGAAACATTTAGTTCAGAATATTATAGCACAATGTCAAATATGCTAATGTGCCTTCTCTTTCTTTCTCTCCAGAGTACATTGTAGCATTTAATGGCTACTTCTCGGCTAAAGCCCGCAGTCACTTCATCAGCAGTGCCCTGCGGAACGCCGAGGCAGTGAACTGGCGCATCGTGCATCGGGAGAACCCAGCCAGTGATTACCCCAGTGACTTTGAAGTGGTGCAAATCCGGCAGGACGCGCACAGCAGTCTACTCACACTGCAGGACCATCCCTACATAAAGAGGGTCACACCCCAGCGCAAGGTGTTCCGCACCCTCAAACTGCTCAGTGGTGGGTGTTCTGTCTAAAGCAATGGTCTATTCTGCCTTTAGTTTTTACAGTATCCACTGCAGATGAAAACCTGTTCCTACAGAGGCTAACCTCTGGTGGTTTGCACAAAATTCAGTCCAAACTCTGCCTTGTCCTCATCTAGCTGTAGGGGCTGAGATAAAATATAATATCACACTACTTCAGGAAATGTTTACTTTAATTTTTATTTACATTTTTTTTTTACATATGTCACAATTCATTTTTTTTCTGATGTCTGATAAGTTGGAAGGGTCCAAAGAAGAACCAGTGATGTGTAAAAATGTGTCACAATATTGATCAGTTCTACTGAAGCAGATGCATACATGCAGTTTACACTTGTATCTCAGTTATGTGCTTGAACTGAAGGCAGAGGCTGATAATGGCTCTGGACAGGGAAAGTTGTTCCAACTGTGCCACCCGGGGGAGAGCAGCAGGAGGCGGACAGAACACTAGCTGTTTGTGTAGATTGGACTAGAGGAAATAGCCCCCACAGGAGTCAGCACTGAAAGAATGTGGTGTCTCTGCCCCGCGCACACTCCTCCCCACACCCAGGCTGAAGTCACACTAACATGTCAGGCTGCAGCCGCTGTTAAGAGGCTTTGGACTCCCTTACTGTGTTTATCCATCTACCAGTGGCCACCTAAAAACAAGCATCCAGCAACTCACACCCACATTCAAACCAGGACTCATTAGCAGGAAGGGTGTAACCACTATTGTAAAGCAGTGGTGATTACGTTAGTGGTTTAACTTCACAGATGTTGGAATGTAAAAAGTTATAATGATTGGAGATGTATCAGTGTGGAATTTCTGGGTCCAAAACGATAACTGTGGATTTTAATGTGGCTGATATCGGTGTCACAAATACTAGTTTAAACAGTGTAAATTGTTCGTTTATATCGGTATTGATGTTTTGAAGCAGACTAACAATGTTCAGTGTCTGAATGATTTAAAATAGCACGTGTCTAGATATAACCGTTAACAATGTTCAGGATCATCATTAGCTAACAGTGAATCTGGTACAAAGCTATAAAGAAGTAATTCCCACAACTAAAGGTTGCACTCTAAATGAAATGCCCTTAGCTTCGATGTTGTGTGCCATCCTGTAATTTGAAAGATGGAAAATAACTTAAAGTGTAAGCAAAATTATAAAAACAGGTTACTGCAAGTTTATTCTGGTTTTGTTCTTGTTTTGACATTCACCGTAAAATTGAACATATCACACATTTTGCCACAGACCTGAATACACAAAAACAAGCTAATAGGTCTATCTGACTTTTACAGAATATAAAATGTAATCCATAGATATCTAGGCAAATGAATTTTTCAATCATCCATGAATGTAATAAGTGTAACCAAATAATTTAAAGAAAAATTCACAAATGTTCACATATTTAACGTCCCTACATATCACTGGTTTTATCTAGCATCAACAGAATTTTTTTTAAATACCTAATAATAGAAAATCTATTCTTCTTGTAATAATGACCTTTTTCCATGTATTAGCATATAAAGCCATTGTATTGTAAGTTGTCTGCCAGTTCTGGTTTGTGCATCCCAAACTATAATTGACCATAATAATATTTAACGATATATACACAAAGGGTTACTTTCAAACATAAGTTGTTTTTTTTAATTCTCTGTATTCCACTACTACTCCTTCAATCAAATTTATACACTTAGTGGATTATTAATACTTATAAAAGTCTCACAGAAACATTGCAGGTGCAGAATGTCCTTTGGTATTCATTAGAATCGGAATGTACTCCGGGATATTCGAGAAGTACATACATGAAGCAGCTGCTCTTTTTTAGGCCTCTGTCCATCAGTCTACAGTGCACTTTTCCACAACTTACTCTCTCATTATCTGAAGTGCATAGACCTCACAGGCTCTTGCTAATAGCATCTAGTCATGCCACTTCAGTAGGAATGTTCTACAGAAACCATTAAGTGGCCTTCAGTCAGGCCTTTGGTTGGCATCTGATGGACACGGGCGCATTAATTATAATTAAACCGCAGCAGGGTCGACTTGAAAAGTGAGTGTGGGAGACCCTCCTCTAGGCACAAAATCAGTGTGCAGTACTCTGCTGTCAGTCTCATCGGAGCTACTCGTTGTGATTAGCATGGCAATTTGGTCTTGCATGATGCCCACTCTTTCTCTATGTGCTGGATTAAAACGTAGCCTTAAAAGAGCTCTTTCCCTCCATGCTTGGCTGCTTTTACATAAACACTAAATTGTGCCTCAAGGATGGCTTACTGCTGTGTCCCTGATATTCAGTGGCAATATGAGCTGCAGAAAATGAGACTGTGTTGAGAGCAGCAGCAGCTACGCACATCTATTAGCCAATCAGTTACACTGTCTAGGCTCAATGAAGCAGGCAGGGAAAATGCTAATTTGTCATGGGGTTGCAGTTATTGTTAGGAAGATGATTGTAGTGGCAAGCATTGATTGCAGTTATACAACAAATGTCTGGGTCGGTAAATCTGCCGTGTTTCTGCAATCATCTTCGTTTACTTCAGTGTTTAACCTTTCAGCTGTGATTGTAATAAGAGGTGATTTGTTTTTCTGCCCTGCACCTGTCTGTTGGGCTCTGGGCTATTGAGGAGAACAATATGAACCTTAAATTAGATTTAAAATGTAGAGTCTTGATTGTGTTTAGGTAGATACATTGAAGTGGTTCCAGTAATCATGCTAACTTACTCAGGTGTGTAGACATAGAACAGTTGTGTTCTGTGTGTTCAGAGTAGTTGTTTGTGTGGGTGGGCGATTTTTGGCATTTTCCTAATACATCACATGCATCAAGTTGTTTATTTTTTTGAGGGTTGATGAGCTGGAAGAGAAAACGTCATGTCTAGATTAAAATGGATGTATCAGAACTATGACATTTTTCATTTGACCTGCAGCTCAAATCAGATTTTTCAGCTTTTCTGATTGAAGCAGGACAGGTTTTCTATGGTCTGATTGGCAAATCACCACATAAAATCTGATTTTTTCCACTCTGATTTATGGCAGCTTTGGAGGAAGTCTCAATTTTGATCTAAATCAGATTTCTGGGACAAGACTCAGTTTGACCAGTTGGATTAGTCAGGACAGTCCTACCCCTTCCCAGCCAGCCTCCTCAATCATGTCTTGTTACTGTGCAGCCACTATAGATAACCTAGCAAATGTGACTATAGTTTGACTAAACAAATTGCATTTGGTCACTTGCAACTTGAAATCTGAACACTGAGGTCTGAAAATCAGATTTAAGAAACAAATTTGATTTGGCCTGGAGTGTGAATGCAGCCTATGATTGCAATGATATTAATTCAATATTTTATATAAGCGGTTTAAACAGGGGTAAATATGCTGTGTTTACAATGAAATTTAAAAATTTGAAAGTTATTTACAACATACCCACAAACACATGTTTTGACCTTGTAAGTATGGGCAAAAATTTATATCATGGTATAATTAATAGTTTCAGTACATATTATGGTATATAATGGACTTTTTTCAATAAAACTCTAATTGAAAATATTAAACCTTATTTCTTAGGTTAACAGCTGTTTATTTTACTGCAGATATTTTTGACAACTGAAGTATATATTGAATATTTTAACTGTGCACAATAGCAAAAAAGTGGTTATTGCTTTTTTTCAGAACAGCTGTAACCCAAAAATCTTTTTTAAACATTCTCTTTAAAATCCAAAACAAACCAAAATCTGCTGAACTACTTCTATACTGAAATAAGCTGCCTCATCATTAGCGCATGTGTCCAAACCATAATTGCGGCTGTGTTCCCCATTAGTGTTTGCGTTTTTGTGCTCATGGAGAGCCTTCACACAAGGTCTGACATTGTGTCAGACTCCTTTGGTGTTTCACATACCCCGTTGGTTAAAGCCTTTGACTCTAATGACTCCTTTTTGTGTAGCTTTCCTACTAGTTGCCATGTCTGAGTGGCTGGTTTGCCTTAACCTAATGTCTCCTACATCAGAGAAGTGTTTGTGCTTTTTTATGTGTCTAAATGCTGCACTTTCGAGCAAATTCTGCACTTATTTGTGGCCTACCAGTATGAGGGTAGCTCTGAAAGTCATGCCCATGGACAGTTTTTTTTTTTTTTTTTTTTTTAACCATACCAGATGCACTGGAAAACTGCCCACTCCAGTTTTTAC
>JBBPDA010000021.1:303888-342241 GCA_037974385.1 Arnoldichthys spilopterus | reverse complement strand
TATATTAACTATACAGTCCAATCGGTATATATCTAAATAAATTAGTGCTGGGAACGTTAACGCATTATTTACTTAACGCCGACAATTAATTTATCGCGCGTTAACGCAGTTTTTTTTTTTTTTTTTTTTTTTTTTAACTATACCAGATGCACTGGAACACTGCCCACTACGGTTTTGACCATAATCTATAATCAGGATGATAAATCTAATCATATTGTCCACTCCTATTTAACCATAACGTCTCTCTCTCTTTCCCTTCCTTTCCTTTTCCTCTTCAGCCGGAGGTGAAGGCAGCTCCTCTTGTAACGACACACGCTGGGTGCAAAAGTGGCAGTCATGGCAGTCGTCTCGGCCACTGAGGAGAACCAGTCTCTCTCTAAGTTCAGGGTTCTGGCATGCCACAGGGCGCCACTCAAGCCGCCGCCTGCTCAGAGCCATCCCCCGGCACGTAGCCCAGATTCTACAAGCTGATGTGCTATGGCAGATGGGCCACACCGGTGAGTGTTTGTGTGTCTCTGTAAAATGAAGGAAAATTGGGCTTCATTAATGTCCGTGGGATGCCATACAAAGAAGACCTACTTGCATCACATGGTCAGTCAGCCTAATCATGTATGATTTCTTTACAGGCTCGGGAGTGAAGGTGGCTGTTTTTGACACTGGGCTTAGTGAGAAGCACCCACACTTTAAGAATGTTAAAGAGAGGACCAACTGGACCAATGAGAAGACACTGGATGATGGTAAAACCCTGCTCTTACTGCTCCTATTTGTTTTTACACAGACGAGCACAGGCTTTTGTTTTATTCAGTTGAGCATTGTTTACATAATTGTTTGTGATTGTTACATATATACACACACACACACACACACACACACACACATGTCGGCTCTTTATAGTAAGGATTTTGTCTGTATAGGTTTGGGCCATGGTACCTTTGTGGCTGGGGTCATAGCCAGCATGAGGGAGTGCCAGGGCTTTGCTCCAGACTCTGAGCTGCACATCTTTAGAGTGTTCACAAACAATCAGGTAAATACACACCATATAGTACTGTATATTGATCAGTTGTTTGTATGTGGTCTGTTGTATATATGTGTATTTACTGTTAATTCTTTACATCATGTAGTTTTAGGTATTCTACAAAGATTGTGTTATCCTAACAGCTTTCTTCAAATGACACTTTTAAACGTAGCCTAAAAGCAAAAGTGGTATAAGCTGTTGGGATGGACAGTAAAATATAAATAAAATTAATTAATTCAACTATATTGAAATGTTTTACATAAAAGTTTACATTTATTGATCAGTCCATTGACTTGCTTACTTGAAAAATGAATAGATTTTCTGCTGTGTGCTTTTATTCTAGACAGGTGTGTTTGGGGGATACTGGCAGTGTAAGCTAATATGGGAGGGCAGATCTGTTGTATATAAACTGATAAAAGCCACAATAGACTTTTGGGCTTAGAATCATTATTAACAGCACCATGGGAGCAGTGCTTAGGGACCGTACCATGCTCATGAGTACCTCAGTGGTATTTGTACCAGTCTGAGATTTGAACCAGCGACTTTCAGATCACAGGGGCAACTATTACTACTACTCCCCCACTCAAAGTATGATTAGGGTTTTAATATTTCACAATTCTCAAGGCTTGTTTTGGTGTTTGATGTCTTAGGTACAGTTCTGTGTATGTATCACAGTTCACTTTGTTAACCTCAAACTTTATATTTTAGAGACTTTTTTGTTTTATTTTCACATAGAATAGACTTCTAGTTTACTGTAATAAACTCCTCTGTTGCTTAAAAAGTCCAGCTATCCAGCTTTTCAATAAGTATCACCTTTGTTTTTTTATTCTGTGGCTTTAATAGCACATGAAATGTACAGTTCGAAACACCTGCATGTTCTTTCACTGTACATGGAGCAGCAGACTCTCTCAGTGAGACAAAGAAATCTACAGGTCACATTACATGCACCATGAACTAAAATGTAAAACTACTGAACAGATTTTGGTAACAATTTAAAATCACATCGCAAATAATCATTACTACATTTTAATGAAGGGAAGAAAGGAGATGAGTATAAATCTCAATGACACAAAAGCTCATATTACACTGTCTAACCACTTCTATCAGGTGTCCTACACTTCTTGGTTCCTGGATGCTTTTAACTATGCCATCTTGAAGAAGATTGATGTCTTAAATCTCAGCATTGGAGGACCAGACTTCATGGACCACCCATTTGTGGATAAGGTATAGCAATCTCTTCTCAGTATTACAGCCTTTATAGAACACAGGTCTGATGTTGTCTGTGATTCTTACGCCTGTCTCTTTTGTATTTGTGGTTAAGCATTTTTCAGCAATAAACCACATTCAAACATTATCTTTTTTAGTCTGGGTTTTCCTGGGAAAGACTTTAAACATAAAGAATATCGTGATTTATTGGCTCTGGAGACCCTGCCTGATATCAGATAACCTTCACAGCCTAGCTCAGTATCCACAAAGCACAGTCGCAACATATCAACACGTTGAAGGCCTTAGAGAGTGAAGCACACAGTGATTCATATAAATGATTTGCCACTGTCCAAAGCAGTGCAAGAACATTAACCCTTTCCTGGCTTCGCCACAGGTTTGGGAACTCACAGCAAACAGGGTGATCATGGTTTCAGCCATTGGAAATGATGGTCCGCTGTACGGGTAAGTGGCTTAAACAATGAAACCATATAGGTTTTTCTTGATGGCTTTCCTTGTTGCTACAGTAAACACAACTTTAATGGCAAGTGTCTACACGTGTATATTCCAGCACTCTAAACAACCCAGCCGATCAGATGGATGTGATTGGGGTTGGAGGGATTGACTTTGAGGACAACATTGCCAGGTTCTCTTCCCGAGGCATGACGACATGGGTATGTTCTGTTTCATAGCAACACCATGCAGCTGCAGCTGTCTGCTAAGAGCTTGTCAGTGCATGCCCATCGAATTTGAGATAAGCATGGCAGATGTATTGTGCTTAGTGTCTGAATTGTAGAGCCACTGTTTTGGCCTGTTCATCTCTAGGAAGGGATGCACTGATTGTACTATGAGATTTGCTTATACTTCAAAACACTCTCAAGAAACTGTACTTGACTAGGAGAAATAAGCATTGAGGTAATTTTGAGCCCTGGCTTGGGCTGGTGAACAGCAATGTTGTCTACACTGGGGGTGTGGTCATTTTTGGTACATCTGTTATGCGTAACAAAACGGTAGGAGTGGAGCCCCTAGGTTTTAGTCTCGTCTATGGCTCAGCTTAAGGATTTTCATTTCCAGATCAGCAGTATGTCCCGGTAGGTTCAGTCCATGCCATGCCCACGATAATTCTACAATGCACACTTTGTTCATTCAGAATGACAATGTGAATGAGATTATATGATAATGTACTTATCCAGTTCTGCAATGACCTGAATTAAGGTTGTTTTCTCCCTCTCTCTGCACGTCTCCTTGCTCTTCTGAGAGGGAACCTGGGCTATATTCCAGTATAAAATGAATACTGTTATAATGATGTCATATGATATATATTTACCATATCATGATTCATTTGTTGTTGATAATTGAGTATTTTATGATGCTACTATTATGTGTAATTATGTCAAGGCTGAAAATATTGATATAAATTTGAGTTCATGTTGTTAGATTTAAAAGTTAATATCTTGTTTTTGTCTCCCAGGAGCTGCCTGGTGGCTATGGCAGGGTGAAGCCTGACATTGTGACATATGGCTCTGGTGTGCGCGGCTCTGGGATGAAAGAGGGCTGCCGTTCTCTGTCTGGCACCAGCGTAGCCTCCCCTGTGGTGGCTGGCGCTGTCACACTTCTTGCCAGGTAAAACACACCAACAGAAACAAAAGCTTTCCTTCTTCGCTTCCTTCTCTTTTGATCCACAAGCTGTTTTGAATTGACAAGCTGTTTGCAAAGCATTTGCTTTCAAATGGCTGGCTTTGGAAAGAACAGAGATAGCAAATGGAAGGGTGGTAAAGTTAAAGTTAAGATTACACTCTTCCTGAATGGTGAGGCATTTTTTTTCTCTTCTATCCTTTAGTCAAAGAGGCAATGTGTTGATGCTGGAGGAAATGAGGCTTTAAGAGCCGGGCTGTTGTGACTTCTTCTAGCCCAGCCTTCCCCTCTGCAATTACTTTGTACTCTTCTTAAAGCCAGACTGCATTACAGTCACTGTTTGGAGATGGCCACACCATATATGTATCTTGTTTTCATATTCCTTGTGTAATTTAGCTTTTTATACACTGAGAAGCCATAACATTAAAACCACTGACATGTAAAGAGAATAACCTTAATTATCTTGTTGCAGTGATGCATGTCAATGGGTGGGCTATATGAGGCAGCAAGTGAACAGTAATCTGCAGGAAAAATGGACAAGCGTAAGGATCTGATTGACTTTAACGAGGGCTAAATTGTGATTAATAGATGACCGAGGCAGATCTTCTCCAAAACAACAGGTTTTGTGAGGTGTTCTCAGCATGCAGTGATTTTTAACCTACTAAAAGTGGTCCAAGGAAAGGCAACCAGCATACCAGCAAAAGGGCCATGGAAGCACTAGGTTCATTGATGCATGTGGGTAATGAAGGCTAGCTCATCACAACCCCACACAAGAGCTAATCTAGCAGAAATTGCTGAAAATTTGTGCTGGCTATGATACAAAGGTGTCAGAACACACAGTGCATCACAGCTTGCTGTAACTACTGTCAAAAGTACTTACAATAGGCATGTGAGCATGAGGCCTAGACCATGGAGCTGTGGAAGAAATGTGACCTGGTCTGATAAATCTGATATATATATTTGTTATTTTTTTTTATTTTTTTTACTTTATCTAATATAGGTTTTAAAACACTATTTTGAATAATGAGTTATTTGAAGGTCTTGAACAGGGGAAAGACTGACAACATAAGCCTGTGGCACTTCTGATACTGCAGACATACCCTGATAAATTGGTAACAAGTGACCATGGATTGAACTAAACCTAAGCAGGAGGCAGATGGTTTCTCTCTGAATATATGGCCTGATGCCTCATTTGTTCCCACAGTCTCCTATGGGACCAATACATCGTCGATAGATTTGCTTTGTGACACTGAAGTCAAAGCGAACAAGGACAAAGCGAATTAACCGAATCAATCTCTTCTGCCTTCAGGAGATGGCTGGCATGCTCTCTTACACTCTCTCTGTTATCTGCTTTCTCTCTCTGCCCTTTTTTTTATGTAGGTCACACCTTAGAATGAAATAGGACTGCAGTAGTCTGATGGCTTTTTACCCTACACCTCTATTTTCCTTCTTGATCCAATTTCTTGGTTCTCAGGGGTGCTTGACCCCTGCCCACCTGCCCTTCATTATTGCTTTGCAGTCAGTTTTTGTCTTTTTTCAACTTTCAAGTTTGTTTTCCATTTAAACAGCATTTACCATAATCAATTGAGTTCAATTTTTCGTGGTGTTCTCTTTGATATATGTCACCGATTGCAAATTTCTCACAACTCTCACTTTCTATTTGTCTCTCTCCATCTCTCTCTCTTAGTACGGTGTTAAACAGAGAGCTGGTGAATCCAGCTAGTATGAAGCAGGCTCTGATCGCATCAGCACGTAGGCTGCCAGGGGTCAACATGTTTGAGCAGGGCCATGGCAAACTGGACCTGCTCCGAGCCTATCAGATCCTCAACAGCTACCGACCACAGGCCAGGTAAAATATGCCTTTTACTAATTTTGAGCATGCATTGTTATTCATGTAGGTTATCCAAAGTATTAGTGTTCAGTCACTGTGTCTGAAGACCCTGTCCAACATGTGCTATAATCACATCAGTACACTCCATGGTCCAGGTTAATTAGCCTTGTATGCTCTTTAAGTTCTCAGCCCTTACAGTGCCCCCTGCTGTCCATTTGTCTGACCCTATTTCTAATGGCTTTTTACTCCAGTCTCAGTCCCAGCTACATTGACCTGACGGAGTGCCCCTACATGTGGCCTTACTGCTCCCAGCCCATTTACTATGGTGGCATGCCAACCATAGTCAACATAACCATCCTGAATGGCATGGGTGTGACTGGCAGGATTCTGGACAAGGTGAGATGATGTTCTTGGTTTATGTTTAGAAAAAAATATTTTTTTTTTTGTATTTGTTAGTTTTAGCTGTTTATTATGTATAATTGTCTTCTGTGTCCTGTATTTAAAAAAAAAAAAAAAGGTTTCCTGTCTAATTATCTATACAACTCTTCCCTTAACAGCCAATCTGGCAGCCCTACCTGCCCCAGAACGGTGATCATATTGATGTGGCTGTTTCCTATTCACCTGTGCTGTGGCCCTGGGCTGGGTACCTGGCCATCTCCATCTCTGTAGCCAAGAAAGCCGCATCCTGGGAGGGAATTGCTCAGGGTCACGTGATGATCACTGTGGCTTCACCTGCTGAGAATGACGTAAGTGATAGATAGACTGCTTTAGATTCTGCCCCAGTGTAGCTGTCCATGGAATGTTAATGTTTCCTGTTGGAGAAATGGTTAAAAAATGTATTTGAGTCATTTTTTACTTGGAAATGAGCAACAGGTTTGTTAGTAACAAAAAAAAAATAATGCTAATTGTTGGATTTATTTATATTCTGTCTCTGTGTGTTTGTGTGTGTGTTCATCTGTGTGAAGTCTGCAGTGGGAGGGGAAATGACCTCAACAGTGAAACTCCCAGTGAAAGTGAAGATTGTGCCTACTCCTCCTCGCAGTAAGAGGGTGTTATGGGATCAGTACCACAATCTGCGCTACCCACCTGGCTACTTCCCTCGAGACAACTTGCGAATGAAAAATGACCCACTCGACTGGTAGGTTCATAATGACATACAGTCAAGTGAAAAAAATAACCTCATGTAAATTATTGATCATTGATACAGTGCCTAGAGATAAAGGTGATTTTACTTCAACCAAAACACAAGGAAAAGTATCTTTTTCATTCAACAAAAATATCAACAGCTGTAATATTTTTCTGTGAAGAAAGTAAATACATCTTTTCCCTCAGAAACTACTATGCCCCCCCTTTAGCAGGAATTTTTTTGCATAATTGTCCACCAGTCTGTAAGGTCGTCTTGCAGAAATGTTTGCCCACACTTTAATGCATAATTCATTCAGTTGAGTTCAGGATGTTTGGGGAGTTCCCTGCATGTACTGCCCTATTCGGGTCCCACACAACATTTCAGTGGGGTCCAAGAAAGCCCTTTCTTCTTTTTGAGCCATTCTTGTCCACAAGTCCTAGTGTGCTTAGAATCCTTATCCTGTTGAAATGTTCTTCTCCTGTTTAACTTGGCATACCTCCCATGCAGGTCCAGATTGTCCAATCTCTTTCTGTTTGTGGACATATGCACTGTCACACCAGGAGTTGCAAGAGTTACCTAACGATCCCCTGATGGATGTCCGGGGTTCTCTGAGACTCCATTTCACATCAGACTTTGTGCTCTAAAGCTACATTTTGCTTAGGCAGCCTGTCCTGGATAAAATTGGTCATTGAAAGTCATTGGTTTTCCTTACAGTGGAATTTATTTGAGATAATTTAGTATTCTCTTTAAATCCTTTGCTAGACTCCTAGGCATCCACAGCCATACTCCTTTTTTAGTTTATTTAAGTTATGAAAATAACTACAAAATGTCCATTTTACATTTTCATCTGTTGGAGTGTAATCATCTTTAGCCATAGGCACTGTTTAAAATAGGGTGAATAATTTGCTTGTTCTAATATATAAAAAAAAACATCAACAATGTTCATGGGATGTACTTCCTTTTCCTTATGAATGTTCAACTAACTTTTGCTCTAAATGCATTTGAGGACAGTGCAGCTTTACATGTAAAAGTTCTGCCATTGGAAAGCTGTAAAATCACCAGAGGCTGTTATTTTGTAAAATTGTCACGCTTAAGTTGTTCTTTCCTTCTTAGACATCCTAGACAGATGCTTATTTTACATTTCTTTTTCTGAAGGAACGGTGATCACATTCATACCAACTTCAGAGACATGTACCAGCACCTCAGAAGTATGGGCTACTTTGTGGAAGTTTTAGGCTCCCCAATCACATGTTTTGATGCCAGTCAGTATGGTAAGTGCTATTTCACTTTAGCTTGTGATTAGGAAACATTCATAAAAAATATGGGTCTTTTTTTTAACTGAATAACTTCTGTGCAGGAGTGTAGTGGTTAAAAAAGGGGTGGGTAAACTGTGAATGTTTTAATCAAGGTAAGGCAGACCATGACATATTGGTAATAAAATTATATTCAAAATATTTGTTTACTTATTTGTACAATGTCCACTTCCTGGAGAAAATGTGAGGTGGGCTAGTTGCTTTAGAGAGGTTATCACTCAGTGCTTGGGTCTTGAGCAGTACAGCTCTAGTATGTTGTATACATTATACATTACATCTGTATTCTGTAAAGCTGCTTTCTAGACTTGACCTGACTATTCAACGGTTGTGCCCCAAACAACACGCTTTCACACTGTAACATACTGCACTACTGAATGCTCATGTAATGGAGGTATGCAGTTTGGCATGCAGCCAAGCTCAGACAGCTAGCCATCCTACAAACCCCACTCTATGGTCCTGTTGCGAGTGACATTTGTGACTGGTCACAAGGATGCCATAAAGCTGAAAACACACTGTGCACTTATGCTGTGGCTTGCGCTATGTTGCATAAATTGCATTTAGGTGTGTGTAAACGCTATTTCAGGAATGTAGGAGGTGTGTAAATGCTGTTTACATGCATTTATCTTCCACTACAGCACTGCTTCTGTGTTTTCAAATGCAGGGACTCTGCTGATGGTGGACAGTGAGGAGGAGTATTTCCCAGAGGAGATCACTAAGCTGCGCAGGGACATAGATAATGGCCTGTCGCTCATCGTCTTCAGCGACTGGTACAACACTTCAGTCATGAGGAAGGTCAAGTTCTACGATGAAAATACCAGGTATCACTGCTTATCTGCGTCATTCATGTCTGTAGAAGGAGACCCTTATCTGTGCATCCTATATACTACTGGATGTTCTTCACTGTTCCTAGAATGAGAGTCAGAAACTTCTTCAGGCTGGTTTTTTCATTTTATTATCATTCAGTTTTAACTTCTCAAAATCATTATAATCAAAAATGATTAATCTCCAGATTAAGTTTATTCATACAATTACATTTTTTTCCTATACAAATTAGTCACCATAGGGGCGTTTCCTGTTTAAAACAGTTCTAGTATAGGATGAGAGCGTACTGGAGATGGGGACTTAACCTTACATGATTAAAATTAATGACCGATAAAAGTTTAATTTGCCTTTTAGAGCAGAGAAATGGGCAAAATGTTTCATTAAGCTTAATTTCTTCTGTATCTGGGGAAACCTTTCCTAAATGACATCAAATAAATGATGTATCTCTTGGGGTTATACAGATAGACAGATTTACAGCAGTTTACTTTCATTTTCAGGCAATGGTGGATGCCAGACACAGGGGGCGCCAATATACCAGCCCTGAATGACCTCATCTCTGTGTGGGGGATGGCCTTCAGTGATGGGCTTTATGAGGGAGACTTCACAATGGCAGACCATGACAGTAAGATTTCACCTTTAACATACATTCCCAGTCTTGTATTAATTTGTATTGGGAAGAATATTGAAACCACTAGCAATTAAGTCGCCTCAAACATTTTGGTTCTGAAAATGAACAACCAAACAGTCAGGGACAGCTGCACTTCCGTGTTTAAGGGAAAACTAGTCTCTAGAGAGAATGTAAATGGTATGCGACTTTAGGGAGCCATTAGTGGGTGTGAAAAATGTGAACAGCTACAGCTGCATGTTACAGTGTATTTTTCCATTTTGACCTATAACACTCCTTCTCTCTCCTTCTCGTTAGTGTACTATGCCTCAGGCTGTAGTATTGCACGCTTTCCAGAGGACGGGATAGTTATTGCACAAACTCTAAAAGATCAAGGTAACTGGCGCACACTCTAGCTGCACACCTCACTGCTGTTGCCATGGACACCTGTCATTAGCTGTGCTTCTTTTTTCAGTAGCGAACACACATACAGAAATGCACATGGGCCACCCAGACCTTGTTTTCTCCCTGTGTCTCCCATTTCTAGGACTGGAAGTCTTAAAGCAAGAGACTGCAGTAGTGGACAATGTTCCTGTGCTGGGACTATACCAGACCCCTTCAGAAGGAGGAGGACGCATTGCACTATATGGAGACTCCAACTGCATCGATGACAGTCACAGACAGAAAGGTGTGGTCAGTCTTCCTATTAAGTGTGCCACTCATTCTGTGTACTGTGTCAGGAAACCAGACTTGATTTGCTCTCAATGTTATGCTCATATTCAAATCCATTCTTTCCTCACATTCTATGTGTGTCTGTAGACTGTTTCTGGCTGCTAGATGCTCTTCTGCAGTACACATCTTATGGCGTGACTCCACCCAGCCTTCTCCACTCGCAGAACAAAGTGATGCCTCCTACAAGCACTGAAAAGCACCTGCCAGAGAGACTGGAGGGTAAGGCTGCTGCCTTGAACACTGGATAGTCACTTTATCATTCAGTAAAATGTGTTACCTTATGACCATAGCATCAAGTAAAATGAATATCATTTTTTCATGCTCAGTTTTAACTAGAGAAACTATGGCATATTCAGTTACTGCTATGAAACTAACATGTGAGATGAAGAGTGGACCCACATACAGGCCCTTAGAGTTTAAGGTAAACTTTTTGTTCTATTTCTGCAGGTAATCATCTGTACCGCTACTCCAAGGTGTTAGAGGCCCACCTGGGTGACCCTAAGCCTCGCCCTCTACCTGCTTGCCCTCACCTTTCCTGGGCCAAACCTCAGCCACTCAATGAAACAGCTCCCAGGTTAGTGCCTGTGCCCATTCCAGTCTTAACAGCAGGGCCTGACACACAGGACAGGTCTTAACTGATCTGGTCGTTCTCTTTGCAGTAACCTTTGGAAGCATCAGAAGCTGCTGTCGGTGGACATGGACAAGGTGGTGCTGCCCAATGTCCGGGCATATCGGCCCCAAGTCAGGCCCCTGTCCCCAGGAGAGAGTGGAGCATGGGACATTCCTGGAGGTGAGCTGAGTTTATTGCTTATGTCAGTGCTTTAGCCCTTATGGTGGATCTAATGGTGACCTAACAAAACCTCACAACTCCAAGGTAAGTTTAAAGGAGAAGGAATATATTTGTAAGTAATTTGGAACGTATTGGTCAATTTGTCATGAACTGTTCACACAATGTAAGGTGCGGCTGGTGTTTTTTTTTAAATGTTAAAAGCTGACAATAAGCAGAAAACTTTTTTAAATAAAACTGATGACCGTTGAGGTGTACAGTAGCCTCTCAGCCAGTATTTGTTGCACCTTTCTCCAGTGAAATGTTTCTGTCCAATATTTTGTCACTGCATTTTCTTATTTGTTTTTTATATCTATTGTACAAAAGCAAGAATGAAAGATTAATTTGTGCATTTCTGTCTCCTCTCAGGTATAATGCCAGGTCGTTATAATCAGGAGGTGGGTCAGACCATCCCAGTTTTTGCCTTCTTGGGTGCTATGGTTGTGCTGTCTTTTTTTGTGGTGCAGCTGACAAAGTCCAGAAGCAAACCCAAGCGCAGAAAACCTCGCATTAAACGGCCCCTTTACCTCCAGCAGCAGCAGCAACAGCAGCAACAGATACTGCACACAGGCAAAAACCCTACTGTGTGACACTGCCTCACACCAAAACCTTAACACACCAGGACTTTATGATGGTGTGTCTTTGTGTGTCATTTGTTGGAGACTGAACTGTCATCTGACACACTCTTCTTACGATGAAACTGCCATCAGGCCCCTAGAAAGGGTGGGGTCTATTTTTGGACTCCAATGTACCTTTCTCCAAAAGAGCCTTTCATACAAATGACCAAAATCATGTACTTTTTTAATTTATTGACCTTGCTCAATTGATGATTCGACCTTTGTTTTATATGTTTAACTGGACAACCAAGAAAAGAAAGCAGTGCACAAAGAGGCATATAGTTCTGGACTTTTTAAACTTTTTCCACACCTTCCAGTTTTGTATTTCTGGTCGAAATTTGAGATCGTCATTTTGTTTTTCGTGTCCTGTTTTTATTTTTTATTAAATGGGCTATTGATAATTTTGTAAATAGCATCGTGATTTTCACCTTTGGTGGGGTAGCATCAAAGATATCTCAAAATATATCTCCTCCATAATAAAGCAGCACTCTGGTCTCTGGCTTTTTTTTTACACACAAGTTACCAGATAAAATTAAGGCCTGCATTAAGAAAGACCCAAGAATCTTTTAAAAAGAATATCTCCAAGAATAAATGTTTAAGTTTGAAGATGAGTGACACATTAACTAAGAAATATATTTTGTAATCAGCCAGTTAAAGTATATATGTGCTTGTGTAATATTTACCGAAGTGGAGTCCTCTTGGCTGTTGTTCCAGAATTGAAGTGTGTTTTGCTGTACCTGACTCATGATGGACAGAATGACACTATCCTGTTTGCTTTCATAAACAAGATAGATAGAGCTGTCAGACTCACTCAGCGTTAGACTGAATGGCCAATAAGCCCATTCTATGGCTTATAAATGAGAACCATAGTCAGTCCTCACTTTCACTTTCAAGTTACATTCACTAATAGTGAAAAAATCCTCTTTGTTGAACAGACACCTATTGGAACAGCTTTAAATACAACTTTAGACATCTGGTTAGTCAACAGAATATCAGCATAATTTTCCCAAGCACTATATCGTGGGCAGTAGTTTGGGCAAATTGATCAGGGCACCAGGCTGAGTGATCGGAGTCTGCATTGGGATTGACAACTTCATTGTCAATGTTCGTTCAACAGAGAAAATATAAAGTGGCTTATTTATGTGTTAAATCTAAGTAATTAAGCTAATTTGGAAAGTACTGTCCAAACAGAACATTTGTTCTGCAGAATTTGTTTGTATCAAATTTAGAAGCCTTTACTAGTCATTAAGTATCTTCAGACTTAATTAAAACCCTTTTTTTCCACAGTAAAACCTAATTACTGGAAGAGTCACAGTGACAGAGCAGTGACTGCTCAGGAAGAAAAGCATCTTTTATGATGATTTTAGTGGGTTTTTGGTCTTGGAAATAAAACGCACCACGAAAAAATATAATTACAATATAGACCAATTTATACTCATGTTTCATAGTGGCTCTGTGCAACAGAGTGTGAACAGTACTTGGCCACATTCCCAGACTGCTGAAAAAGAAGGCAAGCTGCTGTTTCTCAATGGTTGCATGACTTTCCCAGCAGTCTTTCAGTTCCAGACAAAACTAATGCTTTTGTCGTTTTAAAAGGTTCTATTTATAAAAATGCATGTTAGCAAAGTGGCACAGCTAGTACATCAGAATATAGACATTTGCTTTTAAGAACCTCAAAGAAGCTGGGACATTACATTCACATGGGTCTTTATCCTCCCTCCTCCTATTACCAAGATGTTTCTGTAAAGATTTCTGTCAGCACTGTATCTTGACACATTGCCTCAGAACCTCGGCACTATTCACATTTTTGGAAGCCAAGAGGAGCAAACAGATTGGACTAGTTCAGACAGTGTAGTTTCTGTCAGTCTAAGAGAGATCTCCTAATGCTACAAACTTCACAATGACATGAAATCCCTAAACTGTTATTAATACTTTTTAATATACAATAATTATGATTAGATAAAATGGTCTATAATTTATGAACACTGTTAAATAAAATATCAAAACTTTCCAAACGTTTTCTACCACCAGGTGAGAAAAATATAGACATTTGTAGCATGCTTAGGACTTGTCTTTTCACTTGAAGATTCACTGTTACCATAATTTTCCACCTAACCACTGCTGCGAGTTTAAACAGCATTTTTAACAACTATCATCACTTCTCTTCAGTTAAAAGTTGGCGTGGGTTGAGACTGCAATAGCCCTCTTTTTGTCTTTATCTTGTAAACATTCTAAACCCAATCCACCCCCTCTGCACATCAGTCCTCCAGTCACCCATGCTATGGCCATGGGGTTGTGTGAAGTGGACTAATTTCATTAAAGGTGATGGGGTTCAAGCGGTCCCTCTAAACCTTGTTCCTGATCCACTTTTAATGGGGCCGAGCAGCCTGTGAAAATGTCACCCGTCCCTCAGTTTGAGGGCCCTCATTGAAGGCTAATTATATGAAGAACGCGGGAACTGACCATGAGACCAGTTATCTGTGCTTCAGTGGATTTCTCAAATCATGTCCTTCATGAGGTCACATGACCATGTCCCATTTTTTTTCTGGAAAGTTCCCAACCTTACTCATTTCTTCCTTTGCCAACAAGCCTGTTCTGCATGGAGAATGCCAGCCTTTTCAGAACTTTTGATGGCAGGAATCAACACTGAGCCCACAGAGACAGCCAAATTACCACCCTGGGAATGGCCACTAAGCGGTGAGTCTGGTTACACCACATGACCTTTTTGACATGGTTGAGCAGTAAGGACACACATGACTTCACACTTTACAGCATCAAGGGGTTCCCTGTTAACAAAGGTCACATGCTGGTCTGGTCAAGTGAACCTCACCTACCAAGTGACAGTGACAATTTCCATCCTGAAATGAGTTTTATCAAGTTAGGATGTCTGCAATTTATAGACAGAACTGTACAGTGTGACAATACTGTCTGATATCCTAGGAAAATGTATCCCCAGAGTAAATGTAAAAGATCAGTCACTTGTGCATGAACCATCTCCATCCAAAAAGAAACTCCTATTGTGCATGGTGGTTCAAGTCAAAAGTTCCCCAACTATTCTTATCCATGCCGTCATGCCAAGCAAATGCATGTGAAATTTGATAAAGATTAGGGTTTGATGTTTATGGCACTTCTAATCTATCTAGTTTGATCCCTATAAAACAAAGTCAAAACCCTCAGAATGCTATACATAAATTCAGCAGTGACTTAAGATTTCACTATTTACCTAATAAAGAAAAAAGACAAGAAAGGCAACTCTACAGGCCTATGCTCCACTGCACAACTGTTGGCGACAGCCATTTTGCAGCGCGCCGTCGTTCAATGACGTGATTGGTCTGAAGGCGTGAAGAACACCTGCAGCTGCAGCCAATCACATGGCTGATTACCTCCCGCCCATTACCTAATTGCTTAGCGGGTACGTGTGGTTTGATGAGAGTTCTGCTTATTGTCAGACATGGAAGAACTGGCAAGAGAAAGCATTAGCTTACTGAGCAAACCCGCGCTAACTGCGGAGGGGCCCCGGCTGGGCTCCTTTGGGGCGGTGGTCATTATGCTGAAGTCCGCTCTGGGGGCAGGACTGCTGAACTTTCCGTGGGCTTTCGCGCGTGCTGGAGGCATCCACTCTGCTCTCACCGTGGAAATGGTCAGTAGCTGGTCAGTAGCTAAACTAAGCGAACTTTGGGAACAAGAAGAAACTAAATTCAGGGTGTGTCACACTGTAGTGTTTCAACACCTACATTAGTGCTTCTGTTTGAAGCTGTAAGAATTTTAATGTTGACAATTTAAGTTTAGTGTTTTAGGCCGAATAAAAGATACTGTCCGTGATTTTCTCCGTGTGTGACAGTGTGGGTGTACAACTAACTGATGTGGAAGGAAGTGTGTGATGAAAGTGGATCTGATCTGATGTGGTACTTGGAGAGCATGGAGAAGGTGCTAATGGTATTTGGTTTGTAGTTGGAGTGTGTTTGATATCTAGAGATAAGCTGATGATGTTTTATATATTTAGACACTGTGGGTGTGAAGAGGTTAGATCTGCAGAGAGCTTATATGATATGGAAGATGGAAAGATTAGATATGTATAATATTTGGTGAGTGTAGATATGATGTGGAGTTTAGATCTGCTTACAGAGCGTGTGATGGAGACTGTAGATATGACCGATCAGATACTTGGAGACGTGCGATACTAGGGCTAATGTATAAAGTAAGATAAGTGTGTATATTGTGGAATCTGGATATGATGTTTGGTGAGCATGTGATGGAGAGTGTAGATACGTGAGTGTATATATTTGGAGCGCATACATGTGGAAGGTTGATATAATGCGCCAGGTGTAAGACTGAAGATAATGATGCAGAATTTAGATATAGTAATACCTGGAACACCACCTAAAAACTAACTTTTACAGAATATGAAAAATCATTCTTATATTTTAAACACTTACAATTTAAGTTAATGTAACAACCTCAAGATGTTTTTGGAGCCTTTCTGCTGGTCAGTTGGTCAACAATGGCAGCCTGAAGTTTCAAATAATGCCAAAATAAATGACATTGATGCCATAGAGAAACAGCTGTGTGACGGTGAGATGGATGGCCTTGATATGTTGCTTGTAAATAGAGAAATACATCCATTGGCAGGAGACCACACCTCTCCTGGGAAGAAACATTCCATGTAGTTGAAAGGGAGTGAACAGGAAATTTAGGGACACCTAAATGTCTTCAAACAGTTTTAACAGAAAATGTCAAATGTCTAATACCCTTCTGCCTGAAGAAAGGGCCAGATATATAGCAACATTAAATGACTGGGCTCACTCTGTGTCCCTTTTCTCTTTCAAAATCAATCTGAATCGGAGCTCATTGTGTCATCTAAGATCAAAAGGTGTAAAGACTACTGAATTACTTGAGTACTATGACTATGACAAAATTAACTTTATTACTACTAATTTAACTAGTAAAAGTTACTTGGTGGCTGTGGTTGGCCAGGTGCTTATAGATCGCATTTATAATTGCAGACAAAGCAAACAGATGTACATGTTATTTTTAATTTCAAAATACAAAATAAAGTGCATTAACAAATTAACTTTGCATGGATCTTTTTCTAATTGAATTAAAAAGTGTCTCAAGACTGAATGATGTTTAACGCCTCTGCCACAGACTTGATAATACAATACTTGTTCAAGAAGGCAATTCCTGTGCAACATAAATCAAATGTTAATTAGTGCAGGATTCCTTTAATATGAACATTAATGGTGAGTAAAAAGATGTGGTGCTTTATTCATAATACTCACTTAACACTCACCACCAAGATTCTCAAGATTCAAGTCATTTGTAACACATCCGTTTACACAAGTACAACTTGCAGTGAAATATACCCCTGAGGACTCCTAGGACCATGCAGTGACTTAACCAACCATTCAAAAGCAGGTGATGTTTGTGCAGAAGCCAATAAAATAGTTCTGTTCACTACCATATTGCACATTCTGATTTCATATTGCTGGTTAAGAGTGGCAGGTACAGTAGAACGTAGTTCTGTTCCATACAGTTTTTTGGAGCATGTATCTGGTATGGATGGACCTTAAGCCTTACTAAGCAAACCTATGTAACTAACATTTGCTAGAACAGGTTTACACAACCACAAAACATTTACATTTACTCTACCCAGTGAAACCTCAGCAAAGCTACTGGCTGTTAACAGGGATTTGTTTGAAATTCAGTGGCTAAAGTTAGCTGGCCTGCACATGCTTGGGAAAGTTGGTGGCAGAGATTTGTAATCAGCTATCTCCACATTTATGGGCAAACAGCTTACACTGCAAATGGAAGCTTTTGCCTTTCTCAGACTTGAAGTGGAACTGTTCTATTAAATGTGGCCAAGGATTTTCTTCATGTTTGACTTTAGCCTCAGCTGTACTCAACAGACCTTTAGATTCACTGAAGTGTCCATTTTATTTTTAACTCCAGTTCACTCCTGTGCCGTTTTTATCTTGACCTTAACTCTTTCATAGCATTTTGATCTCCCCCACAGATGTCTCTTGTTTTCCTCGTCAGTGGACTAGTAATCTTGGGCTACTCCTCCTCTATCAGTGGGCAAAGCACCTACCAGGCTGTGGTGTGGCATGTGTGTGGGCCTTCCATAGGAAAGCTTTGTGAGATCTGCTTTGTCTTCAACCTATTCATGATCTCCGTGGCTTTCTTGGTTATCGTGGCAGACCAGCTTCAGAAATGTAAGTAATATTCAGTGTTTTGTTTCACTCGTGTGGTGTCTATGTTCAGAGAGTACCGGCCGCTGTCTAAGATGTTTTAATAACTCTTCTGTGTTGTCTGTCCGTCAGTGTGGGTTTCTTTATATGAAGTACTGACAGGCTCAAGCGAAAGTGAGATGTCTCATCATTGGTACACAGACCAGAGGTTTACCCTCTTCCTTTTATGTCTCTTCCTCATACTGCCCCTCTCCATTCCTAAGGAGATTGGGATACAGAAGTACACCAGGTATGATACCATTACAGTATGTAACGGTTGTATTTTATTTTTGTTACTTGTTTTCCTAATTCATTGTGCCTAAAATAAATAATTATTTTTGCTTCTCTGGTAAGGACAAAGACATTTTGAAATGTATCTTTCTTTAATGACATTCTCAATTCACTTTAAATGCTAAGTAGACTTCCAGAATATTCTGGAACTGTGAGAACTGTCAAAGTTTCTAGAATTTTCCAGAACTTTCTGGAATACTTTAGAACTTTCTGGGACTGCCCAGAAAAGATAAAAATTAATGTTTTGCTAAATATTTTGTTTAATATGACACTTTTGTGAGCTGTGGTCAAAAATCCAAGTTTGTGATGAATATAGCCATTCTTGCATAGTCTTTGGATATAAGCAGTTGAAGTATAAGACAAATTTTGTAACAGTTATTCGAGGAGCTTTGGAGGATTGAAGGATTGTAAGCATGAGAGAGGGGAATATTATCTGTCTACTATCTGTAACTGTACCCACTGTTTTTCATCCAGGAATCCAAAATATATTTATATATTTTTAAAAACAAATCATGAAGGAGTAATTCATTGGATTTTAACAGAATATTTCAGTAATAATTGCTATATTGTGAGACCAGAACAGAATACTCTTACAATTCTCATTGCTTGTCATTTATAAAATCTGTCATCAGATTTACAAAGATCTTTGACACTGTAATGGACAAGTTGTCACTGTTGTACTGAATTATCAGCAAGTGCTTGTGACCATTTCTTGACCTTAGTTAATTATTGATCGAAAGTCTGAATTAGATGCTTTTCAGGCCTCCCATTTGAATGAACCTAGTGGGAAATTGTAATAATAGCAGTAATGTGTTCGATTCTGTGTACATATTGTCTCAATGTCTTTTTTTTTTTTTTTTTTTTTTTTTTTTTTTTTTTTTTTTTTTTTAAATCTGTAGTGTTTTGGGCACACTGGCAGCCACATACTTGACTGTAGCAATCATTGTAAAATTTTATACAAGAGCTATCCCTGAAGTCCAACTATCACCTGTATACAGTAGTGGGTAAGTTTTTCCCTTTTCTTTGTAATTGAGCCTAATTGATTATACAAGTTTGCTAACAATATTAGCCGATTTTGAGGTCCCATAGATTCTTATTGGTGTGAGGACTCAACTGTTATAGCCTTTAAAGTGTTTTTAATTGGTAAGTGCAGTACAGTATAGTACCATTACTAATCTGAAAACTTTTTTGGCAAGAATTACATTAAGAGTCTGAAATGGGTAATTTGTGATCGTGTAGATGTGTACATGTCCACTTTTAAAAAAACGGGACATTAAAAACATTTCACTAGACCAACCACGGACTTGTCTGTGCTCTTTTTTTTTTTTTTTTTCCTTGGATCAGTGTTCTGATCTGATGTCCCCCTTACATCACTTTTGTAGCAGTGAGCTCAAGGATGTAGGAGTGAGTTTGACATTGGATTTGGACATATTTTGTTACTATGAAAAAAAGCCTATCGCCTCTCTTAAAGTAATTGCTAGCTTTATTCTGAGTCCACTTATCGTTTTAGACCACAGCCTCCCAGCACACAGTCTCTTCTCCGTTACCGTCTGGCAGACACTACAGGAGCATGAGTGCCAGCACCACATGGCTAAAGGACAGTTTTTATTACTGGGCCATCAGGCTACTGAACTTGTTACCTACCACCACACACTGCCATCAGGCTACTGAACTCATAACCTACCACCACACAGTCAAACTGTCAGTTCTCTTGCCTTAATGCAATGTGCAATATTGCTTTTCGCACTGGTCACTTTTTCAGTTTTGTACATCACATTTTTGTGTGTGTTGTTTTTTTTTTTTTTTTTTTTTTTTTTTTTTTAAACATTTCATTGTACTGTTAACCCACGTTAACATACATATGATCAGTAAACTGAACTACTGTGTATAAACTGATCAGCCATAACATAAAACCCACCGACTGATATTGTCTTTGTCCCCCTCTTTTCATCAAACCAGCACTTTGTTGTAAACTCTTTACCAGAGCCAGCATGAGCTTTTTGTTCTACAGTAGCTCTGGGGACCAAGTGGACAACCCTTCACTCCCCACACACATCAAGCAGCCTTGGGTACCTATGACCCTGTCGACTGGTTGTCCTTTCTTGGTATGGGCCTTGTGAAAGTTGCTCAGATCCTTAAGCTTGCCCATTTTTCCAAGTTCAAGAACTAAGGGTTCACTTGCTACATATCAAACCCCTAGACAGGTGTCACTGTAATAGCATAGTAATTCACTTGACCAGTCCATGGTTTTAATGTTGTGGCTAATCAATGTTTAGTGGTGTGGAACAGTTGGGGAATCACAGTTAACAGTAAATACATCAATGCAATGCATTAATGTCAGAAGTACAGAATGATCAATGTAATGTCTAGCTTATATTTTTGGTTTAAGAGAAACTCCTCTCCACTGTTTCTAGCCCCTGCTCACCTGGCAGTAGAAATGAGAACAAAGGTGTGATCATGGATTTGTACTGCACTGCTTCAATAGGGTCTGATTTTTATGTCAAATGGACACTCATACTTGGAGCTTAAGAAAATAATTTGATGTAAAATGTCTTTAAAATAATCGAATTTCACTTTTGCAAGTGTTTGGCTTTTTTTTTTTTATAAAGTTTTTACATTTTTTTTTTTTTAAATGGCTGCATAAAAGGTTCTAGGTTCATTACCACCACTTTGTCTTGGTAGTATAGTATTACTGTTAGCTGTTAATTTGAAAAATAAAAATAGTTCAGATCTTTAAAAAGAAATACACAAACACAAGGTGCACTGTAATGTATCAAGATCATTTAATAATCAAATAAGATTAGAGACCAGTAAAGATGGATGCTGTTATGTGCTGTTTGCTTTTCTGTTTAACAGCCCCGCTTGTGTTGCTGTAACAGGAATAATGTTTAAAAACAAACAAACAAAAAAAGCATTTTTATCCACATCTAATATTTAGCATGATGATGCAACTAATTACTCCTTCTCCTGGAAAATAAGGTTTAAATAAGAAATAAACTGCTAAATATCAGTCATCAGGTCTTTTAGGCTGTTCTCAAGATTATGGATTAAAGTGTATGGATAATAAACAAGATTTTTTTTTTTTTTTTTATTCAAATGTTTTTTGTTTTTTTTAAAGTGACAGAGCAGATACAAAAGGCTTATACAGTGCTTCATGTGCTTTGCAATATTACTTCTCTTAATCTCGTCCACTTCAGCAAGTCTGGCAGTCTGGATTAAGTTTTAAAAAAATTGAGATTGACTGCTCAATACTCACTGATGCAAGTGCCTCAGGTCAGAGGAAAGAGACACAAAAGAGCTCCTCTTATAAATGTTTAATAACCCTTTCCATTGGTTAAGGTGTTGCTCTTTTCACTGCTGTCTGGCCTTTTCCTTCATAGGATAAATTCCTGGACCTCGATGTTCAGCGTCATTCCCACTATCTGCTTTGGCTTTCAGGTGAGAGTGCGCTGTCTATAATGACTGCAGGGTGAAAGGGGGGTGGTCCATCTGTGCTGCTTCTGTTTTGGCATTTTACCTGTGAATGAAGCATGGACATTTTTTCACAGAATGCCATCATTTCTAAGGCAAGAGTTCATACAACCCTAAAACAGTTAAGGTCGGGTGAGGGGAAATACCAATACATTTTGGAGGGTTTATTTATTGCTTTCCAGGAAACCAAGGCACTGCAGTAGGGGTTATCAAAAGTGTAATAAAAGGCCAGTAAGGCCACATATGTGTGCAGAAGACTGCTGTGCCTATTGCTGGAGGCTAATTGATTACAGGGCAGAGATGGAAAGAGGAAAGGAAAAGGAATATTGAAAGAGAGGGGTGGGTGTGTGTGTGTGTGTGTGTGTGTGTGTGTGTGTGTGTGTGTGTGTGTGTGTGTGTGAGATGAAGCAGACAGATCTTGTTTTAATGGATGCATATTTATTTGAATTGTTCTGTTGCAAACTGAATATTATGCACCAGAAATGTTGAGTAAACAAGATTTTTAATTATTATTCCAAGAGCTGAGTTTAGGAGCTTATCCAGCTCAAGATGTGACTTTCTATTGCTGGAGGAGCACCAAAACAGTCTAATGAGGCTCATCATGCACTCCATGTGAACTTTCAGCTCCTGCACACACTCAGAAAATGGTGGCATATGCAACCATTTTGGTCACAGTCTGGAGCCCTGAATTGCATGTGCTAATTTGTAGTATATTTATGTTGAGTGTAAACATAAAAATAATACTTTTACAAACCAAAACCAAGAGGATCTAAATGCAACTAAACATTTCCTACTTGTAATGGTCACTGCCCATACATCTATAAAGAAGGCACAGGAAATGTTGGTGGGATAAATGGAAGAAAGAATTCTGTTAAAGATTATTTCATTTAATTATTTTAGTTAATTCATCCTGGAAGCTAATTTAGTCAGCAATCTAAAATGTATATTAAACTACTTTTAGTATTTGAAATATATACTTCACTGTGCCCATGCTTCAAAATGTAGAAAGTGTGGGTAGACTTGCTGTGCATGTACGGTGACCTGTGACTAAAGTGGATAAAGAGTCATTCTGGATAAAAAGTAGAGGGACTGTTAGCTGGATTCAAGGTGGTTTCTGTGATTTCAGCCAAAGGTGGTCTTGCATAAACTGAAAGGTTGTTCAAAAATGCAAATGCCACATTTTTTTGTTTTTCCACTATGTGAAATTCAGCAGATAACTGTACATTACATTATGCAGAAATGTCATTTTAGTTTTTTCAAAGCTTGTTTAATTTTTGCACCTAGTGGTGCTTCAAATGTCATGTACAACTGTAGAGGTGTTAAGGAAGCTCTCTAGCAGCGAATTAGCAAAAGTGATTTTTATTAGATAGCAAATGCGAACACAGTTATGCCTTTTTTTGTTTTCTCTAGTGTCATGAGGCTTGTGTTGCCATCTACAGCAGTATGGAGAATAAGAAGCTCTCTCACTGGGTCATCATCTCACTGTTGTCTATGTGCTTCTGTCTAGTCATCTATTCCCTCACTGGTGAGGCAAGCTCTGTCATTTTGTATTTTACTTAGAAAAACAAAGAACATTGAGGCCTGGGGAACACTCCTCTGGCATGGTTGTGAAAATTATGCACAGAAGAATAATTGTAATTCATGTTTGAAATATTCACGGCCAGGTTTGTTGTTTTCATCAGTAGAAAGCTCACATTGTGTTGCTTGTGAACTTGTGTATCATTCAGAGTCCTGTTTCCGCCTTGTAAATATTACTGTCGGCTGTTGAGTACAATTTCCAAGTTGTAAAATTGGCATTCCTGTTTGACGCCCCTTGAGAACACCGCATTAGCTCACCTTATTGGCTAATACCGCATTAATCCACCAGCAGTATTTATCTGGCTGACTTGTCTACCATTGTACAACTGTCACTGGTCTGTTACATATATTCCTAAGGGCATCTAAATCAGCACATATGGAATGTCATACATGTTATATCACTTGCTTTTATAAGTGTATAATATAGATGTCTTTAAAGATAAGTATACCTTATTGTATTAATTATATCCTACTTCTTTTTTTAGGGATATATGGGTATCTTACTTTTGGGAAAAATGTTGCAGCCGATATTCTGATGTCATACAGTGGAGATGATGTCCTAATGATCATCGCAAGGTTGCTCTTTGGAGTGTCAATAGTCACCATATACCCCATTGTTGTGTTGCTGGGAAGGTACCGTACCACTGCCCACACGTCCTTTTTTTTAAACTAAATTATGCTTTTGTAATGTCTTTGAAGTGGGTACATTAGACTTTTTTTAGGCCAAGTTCAATCATGTAGTACTCATTCTTATACATGTTTTGTGTTAAATCCATCTATATCTATAAGTTATACTTGTTACATAAGTTATTAGATGATTTAAAATGGAAACATGTAGAATTTGCAAATAGATTTTTCTTAATTTCCTAAGTGATAGGGATTTATTTATTTTTTTTTCTGAAGGCCTTAGAGTTTAGATCTTCGTATGAGTTCACACACGTCAAAAGCAAAGAGAATGCCAGACCCTATTTTCAGATTTAAATGCAACAGGTTTCTTCCATAGGAAGTTGTAATTCATGGTTAATTATTTATTTTAATTTTGTTTACTTACTTACCTACCTACGTATCCTACAGGTCTGTAATCCAGGATCCATTACTGCAGTGTAGAAGCAAACACTTCATGGTGACTAATTGCTTTGAGACCTGCACCAGAGTTGGCCTGACCATAACATGGATCTTTACCACTCTTCTCATCGCAGTGCTTGTTCCAGACATCAGCAAAGTGATCAGTGTAATCGGTGGAATTAGTGCATTCTTCATCTTCATTTTCCCAGGTCAGATAGTTAGTTCAGTGTAAGCTTTTTAAGGGATGCTTTATTATTTTCCACTTCAGCCCATTAAATTGCTTTTATGCATGCTGGATGTTTTTATATATAACAATTACTCTCTCTGGTTGCAGGTCTGTGTTTAATATTTGCCATGCAGTCACAACCTGTGTCAGCGAGACTAAGGTGAGATTTGTTTAAGGCTGATTTTATTAAAAAAAAACTACCTTAACAATACTTTCTTTGTGCAGTTAGCCAAGGAGATAGTGGTCCCTTGCTCTGCACACTGACTTGTGCCTGTGTTTACAGGTTGGTACTGATTGCATGGGGAATGATCACACTTTTATGTGGCACATTCATCTTTGGGCAGAGCACTTCCATTGCAATCATGCAAGTTTTAAAGAAGTTATGATTTCTCTCAGCATTTGAACTCCTCTTCAGAGATGTATGAAAATTTTATTACATTTATGAATGCTGCTGTTTTTTTTTTTGTTACATATGTTCTTTAAGTTATAATTTGATTATTTCCTCTACACCGGTTCTATGTGGTGGTAGCATTTGTTGGACAAACCACAATCCTAAAATAACTAGTAAACTAAGTTTTAGTGTCAATTTTATGATGTAGCTGATAATGTCGGCCATATTGTTTTTACTGTGGATAAATTGCCATTTCCATTTTATTTTCTTTTGCTCAAGCCTTGACGATGAGCCTTTATGCATCTTCTTTTTCTTCTTTATTGCAACGGGACTTTTCAGAGCACTCTTGGGTGTGCATGTTCAGAATAATACAAAGCCTGACACTGGGATGCTGCCATTCTTGGTTGTTGAGATGTCATGTAGAAACACAAAATTGCTGGATTGATGGAGCCAATTGTCCAGTGTCTGTTTTTACCTAGAGGGCAAGTAGTTTACTCTTTCCAGTCAAAGGTACATTTTTCAAACATTTGTAGTCACTTTTAAAACAATAAACTAGAATCAGTCCTTTCAGCTCTTCATTGGATCAAAACTGGCTCCAGTCATCCACCACCTTAGAAGATCACAGCCTGGACAAAATCTTGCTTGGCATCTGAACTGCCAAAGCATCCACTGATGTCTACCAGAAGCTAGATTTCAACATTAATATGCAGCTAGATGTGATTGCATGTTAAAGCCATCCTAATCTAGTGCAGTATCATTTTTCCATATACATTTTCATGTGGAACATTTCAACCTTACCCCCCTTTTTGCTTCATTTAAATGTGAAACTTAAAAATGACATGACTGTTTTTTTGTTCACTTTAGACCTTTTTAATTTTATTGAATTGCATCACTCTACATAATCTAGATTTTAAACAAAGTTAAGACGAATAATATTTGCATCCCTGCAATAAGTCTCTACACTCACTTTTAATAGAGAAAGCCAGTTTTTACGGAAACATACATAGGTATAAGAAGTATTTCATTAAACAATGCCATTAAAAGTGACTTTGTACGGGAGTTCTTATTCTGCTCATGTAATTTTTTTCTCCACTTGAGTAATATAAAAGAAATTAAGAAATGCACAAAATCCATTGAAAGTAGCATATCTAAATACTACAGCAAATAAGTTACTGGACATTCATTGGACCATGCACTCACGTGAGGGTTGGGGAGGTGTGGAGAGGGGAGGGGAGGGGAGGGGCAGGGAGGGTAGCAGGGTTGTCTGGGCAAGCGGGTAGCTGGGGAAGCAAACTGCTGGAAATGTTACAGAATGTCTGAGGGATGTTTGCTTCACCTGGGGTTGTCTTGTTCATCTAGGCATGAATTCCACAATTTTCTACTCACAAATACAGAAAATCGTACATTCCCTAATTAGTCATGAGGCAGTTTGGTCTCCTGTGAGCAGTTTTGATTGCAGTCATTCACCATCAGGATCAGGAATTACATTTCCATTTGAACTGTGTAATACTTGCAAGTCTAGACAAAGATTTATGCTAGTTAGAAAAGTAAATTTCCTGTTAACGCTGAATAAGCCATACATTTTTCAATAGGAGTCATACATTTGTAAGAAAAGATTAAAGATAATTTTCTCTTAACATATCAGATTCTCGCTATAGCTGTAAACCTCATTTAAGTAAACATTTACCACACTTTTGATGTGCACTTTGACCAGGTGGGTGAGGGACTGTTAGAGACATACCGTTACGTCCTAACAAATGTTCATGTCCACTGTAGGCTGATAGAAACCCTTGGCTGCTATCATGTCCACCTCTGCAGTAAGCTCTGTTGACAGGTTTAGGAGAAACTGTTTACTAATCATGAATGCATGTTTGTGTTATTGTAGATTAGTAAACAGGGATGAAAAATTAATCAGCCTCCTTTGGGTGGCAAGAAGCTGTTTATGTAACTGGAGGCTACTAATGGGATAGTTTCACTGTGTTTTGATCCACTTAGCAGCCATGAGTGAGCCATGAACTCCCAAGGGTATTCTGTCCCAGTGCAGTTCCTGTTAGAAGTTATGACTGAGCTTAACAGCATTAAAGAAGGGATCAGCACTATGTTCAACATTCTGTGCAGTTGACGTCTCTGCTTTTGTCTCAATTTGAAACCAACACCTTGTAAACAAGTAGTTACAAAAGAGGACAGCAGATGTGGGGAGAGGAGGTAAAGAGATCGAGGGAGCATGGGGAGAGTAGGGTAGATATAGAGCAGTAGGAAAGGGTTTATGGATGAAAAGGAGTGTGGGGATTCAGGCTAAGATTGGTCTCCCCCTCCACCCCTGCAGACCAGCTCTCCTTCAGTCAGTCTCTGCTAAGGCTGCACCAGGCGGCTAGAGGAAAAAGAGTGAATAAATGAATAAGAACATTGTGCATCAGCACCACATAATAAACTAGAGTATATATTTCATACCTCATCTGTAACAAGCCACAATAAGGAAAGTAATTGTCACAAATGTAGAGATTCATCAAGAGTATGTTGTTTAGAGCTGCTCTGTTTTGAAGCAAATCATTTTACGCCCTTTTAAATAAGTCATTTACTGCCATCTTGCATTTGCAGATCTATGAATTAGAGGAGGCTTTTGTAGCACTGAAGCCTCCTAGTTTATATTTTCTATGCAGTAGAAGACTATGAAGATTTATTTATCGGGCTGAAGCAGAGGACCTAGGTATACTGCCTGGTACATCTACCTTCCTCCAAAGTGTTGTTCCAGCCGCAATCTGCAATGCTTGCTCCAGCTAATTCACTTCTTCAGAGGTTTGATTAGTTGGGTCTGATGCATTAGTTGCATGTAAGTGCAATGCTGCATGTTAGATGCAGATTATATCTCAACTCTGCAGGAACTCAGAATGTAAATCAGTAGTCACCGACCCTCCTGGGGATCTGTCCTATTACATTACAAGGTAGGAGAAATGGAAGTTCAGAAGACTTCCTAAAGTGAAGTGCTGAAAGAGCAAGAAAAATCTCTTTAAAAATAACCCAAAGAAATACTCTGACTGCTTAAGCAAACTGTCCACATTACTGTCAGTCACTGGCATGTGAATATTTGTGCACTGGCCCACTGCAGTGTCTGCACGAGAAAGTGAACTTAATTGGGATATAATCACAAAAGTCAGTGGCAGTAGAGCATGAAGGTGGATCTATAAAGATTTTGGGAAGTGTGGCACCAGAAGTGGGCACAGTGGGATGAAAGGAAGGATTATAAATATCAACAAATTTTTTAAGCTAATGTTTCACAATGAGAGAAGAAAAGAAGTTGGACATTACAAGAAAGACAATTATCTAAAACACATCAAAATTAACCCATCTACTTCAAGAAACAAAAGATTAAGACAGTGGTTCATGGTTTTACCAGACCTGGGATTGGGATTTCTTGTATTAGGGTTTGGAAATGTTTTGATGCTGAACCTTTTACTTTTTGTTTTATTTTTTTACCTTTTCCCCCCCCACACCTGAATGATATTGAAATTTTGTGATGAGATCTTAAACATGCACCACATGATACGAAAAATTTTAAACTTGAAGCAAGCAAGCAAAGTAAAGTGGAAAAATAAAAAACAACTGAAAGACTAAATTGATATGTAGGATTGAAAGGTCATCTTACTATGCACTGAATGAAAAGGTGCCTGAACTTGTGCACATACCATGTTTCATGTCATGTTTTTTCCCCAGTATGGTAAACGTTGAAGAAATATGTCAAGTTTGAATTTGATCTCAATGGGTACTTCACTCCAAAATAAACTTACACACATTCTTCCCTGAATTTCACCTGGGCAAAGTAAAAATACTGCACTACAAATAGAATCAGACACTGCTGTGGAGCCAGTGCTCCAACAGACCCTGAAGCAGGTTGCTTTCCAGAGTGGCTCACCTGGCACAGCCACACTGGACACAGCCTCAGGCTGAGACAGAGTGTCCACTTTCACGTGCTGGAAGGCCTTAGAGGCTGTAGTCTGCAGATGTCTAAGAAAAACGGGGAACAAAGTGAGGGGAGATTATGCACTGCAAGACTGCCTAAAGCAAATAGAAGATTTTTAAATGTAAAATAAGCAATACAGGCAGAAATATAGGTGGTGACAGATCATGCTGGATAGACTCCTCATCTTGAACTGTACATTATTTATGACCTACTGTACCTGAGTCAGCTATGAGCTTCCTCTATTCATTGTGCTAAAATCTATATTTGATTAAAATATTAATAAAGCACTTGCCACTCGACTCAGAACTATTACTGTCTCAGCATATCCACTGAAGCTTCAATAAATCATTGAATTTATGTTGTTTTGTAATATGGCTCAAGATATTTGCTCTCAGTATTAGAGCAGTAGGGTGATTATTCCCTTTATATTTGATGTCTACACATCAAGTTGTAGTTAAAATGTCTTCTGCTTATAGTAGGGTCAATCCATGCCAACTCACCAAGGGCCTGGCAAATGTCATTACATCAAACAAAAACACTGCAAAGCAGCATTTAAAATAGTATTTTGGATATGCATTTTAAATGTTTGAGCCATTGCCCTATTGCCTGATTGCTATATTAAGTGACGCTGTTATGGGAAAATATTTATGTGAAACCAGCGGATACAAAGGGAAATGTCACTCTTTATTTTATGTTAAGTTTAACCATTCTGTAAGCACTTAAACTCAATATTTGAGATGCAATTTAGTATTTGACAAGTCAAGAATAATACAATAAAATACCTGGATCACAACTTACTTAAATGAAACTGTATCCTTCACCTGTTTTGTTATAACCTGCCAAGACATTAAACCGTTGGCATGGAAAGTGCCCTAGCAGATTTCTTCCTGAGCTAGAAATGTTACCACTGCTCCATATTGGATAATGTATACAATAGGTAACCATTCAGAGAGCACTGTACAGCAGCCAGCTCACAAATAAAGATAAGACAGTGTTGGACTGTTACGAAGAGTGACATAGGTCTGGAGAGGAATGGACAAAGACTTTTAAGCAAGAGGAAACACTGACAGCAGAGACAAGAGTGTATGCCAACTACCTTTTCCACTCCTCCTCCCCATCCCAGAATTCATACACGACAAAAGAGAGGCCGTCAGGCAGCCTCACTGCAGTCACACTGGAGAGTGAGAGAAAACAGAAGAGGGAGATTGAAAACATACATTTTATTTTACAAAGCACGATTTTGTGAAAGAGGAGTAAATTCGCTAGTGATGATGCTCAAGAAACTTGATGTTCTCACTCACTTTGAATGTACCATTGCAGTTAATTGATACAAAACCTTTACATTATATGGTTCTTTGAAGAACCATCCACTAAAAAGTTCTTGATATTGATTGTAGACTTCTTATAGTTCTTATTACTATGCAGGCCTCCACTGGATGGCAGTAGTTCTTCATGCATCTCTAAAGCTGAAGGTATTTAGGCAATAGAACAGTGAAGTGATGAACATTAGCTAAATATTGCATATGGCTTACATCACAGATAAGCTCACAGCTGTGGATAGAGCTGCCAGTGCCTATTGACCGCCTGGCAGCTTTCATTAGAGGCAGTAATCCTGCGGCCGCTGCTTACGGCTCTGTTATTGCACTGCACTGCTTTATTGAACACACCACAGTGTGAGAGTTCTAAATTAGCTTTATCAGACAAGGGCTGCTTAGAAAGAGCGCTGCAGGGCTGGAAGAGCTTTTGTGTGTTTGTGTGTGCATGTGGGTATGTGTGTATGGAAGTCAGTGAGTGAGTAAATCTTTTCCTGACATCCAGGAGTTGGACTCAGTAGATGAAATTGTGTCATGAGCAGTGGTTTCAAGACGTCTTAGCACACCATCCTGAAGCAGCCATCAGGGAGGTCCAAAAAATGAAACGAGCAAAATTGATGGCTCTCGACATAAGACAGAGAAGGAGAAAAGAAAAGTGAAAAGATGGAAAGGACCAGGAGACAGATTACATGTCAGTGTATGAGTAATGGAACGTATCCAGAACATGAAGATTTTACTTAGTAATTATTTAGGAGTCTGACAAGCTACAAAAAGGAAAGACAAAATGCTGGATAATTCCAGCCCTTCTTTAAGAGGATGGCTCAGGGATGGCCTTCTATTCAGAGCTACAAAAAGAAACTTTCAAACAGTTTCTATAAATATTTCATTTGAGGACACACACACATCGAGTGTGACCTTTACATGTTCAAACTTACACAAATGATGCAAACAAACAGTTTGGACACTACTTTGAACTGTAATTAAAACTAGTTGCCTTCAATCTTGATTCAATTTTTGCAACTACATTTATTTGTACTCTTGTTCAATGTTGTTCCTACATATCTGACATTCATGTCATGTCTCATGTATCTATCTGTCCATCCGTCCATCCATCTATCCATCCATCCATCCATCCATCTATCCATCCATCCATCCATCCATCCATCCATCCATCTATCCAGCTATCCATATTAGTGTGTGTGTTGTCTACACTGAGGGCTCTGGGTTTTACTGTTGAACACTGCTGACTTTATTAGACACATCTAACCTGCTGGTTCACCTTGGAGATGTAAATGTTTTGATGATAGTTCACCTGATACTGCACAGTTTGTGTTAGTCATCTAGCTTTTCATCAGTGCTCAATTTCTGGCCACTAGACACTGCTGGATGGATATATTTGGTGGGTGGTCTATTTTCAACTTAGCAGTGAGACAGAAGCATTCAAACACATACACAAACATATGCACACACACACTTTAATATGCCACTTCCATGTCAGTGTTACTTCTATGATGAGAACAATCCATCACCCACTGTGGCGGTCCTGACTATTTACTAACAAACAATGCAGAGAGCCTTAGGCCCGTAGTCAGCTGGGATTGGCTCAAACTTCCCCCTGACTCGGAAACGGAAGAAGCGGTTTAGAAAATGGATGGATGGATGATGCAGAGAAACAGATGGACTACAGTCTGTAATGGTAAACTACAAAGTGCACATGTATCAGTAGTGGAGCAAACAAAAACACAATACACATTTTAAAAACTACAAAGCATGCCCTTTACTCTGTCACAAATTCTCCAGACTTGCTTCAAATAAAATGTACTTATATTAAGAGTTGAGAATGTATTAACTTTTGTAAAGTTTCAATTTGACAACAAGGATACAAAAAAGCAAGAATCAAACAAGTTTCCAGATGTTTTGGAATAGCCCAATCAGTCTTAATCAGAACTTATGAGAACAATTAAAAATTAGGGCTTAGCAAAGAGAACCTATTAACACTTTTTCAGCAATAACGTTTGTATCCGGTGTCAACCAGAGGAGGATTTGTTCCTCCCAAGGTTTCTTCCTCTGCAACAGCAAATAAAGGCTACACTACTAAAATAAAGTGTAAGTGTAAGCATCACTAACTCCCCCCCACCCCCCCACCCCCCTCACTGTTGAGCTACCCTGCTGACATACCAATGATCCTGTCCCATTCTGCTATCTGGACCAGCCTGACCAACCCTGATACCCTCTTACTTGGTTGAAGTTTCTGCGGCATTCAACCCAGTCACACCTGCTGAGGAGCCCATATAAACAGCCCTATCTGCCAAAGAACTGATTTAAAGTCATTACGGCACCTGTACACAAGGAACTGCTGCTGCTTTCTCCTTTTCTTTTCTCTTGCTTGTTTTTGCTATCTGGTGTCAACCAGAGGAGGATGGGTTCCCCCTTCTGAGCCTTGGTTCCTCCCAAGGTTTCTTCCTACTGCTAGGGAGTTTTTCCTTGCCTCTGTCGCCCTTGGCTTGCTCTTTGGGGGCTCAGGCCCTGTTTCTGTAAAGCTGCTTTGTGAAAACGTCAGTTGTAAAAAGTGCTATAGAAATAAACTTTACTTAAGTTTAAGTGAATTGAAGTATATCTTGGCTTTTCAGTATTAGAATTTTTTTTAAACAAAAAAACCCACTGTTTGAGTTTTGTGCATCAGTTTGTATATGTAATCCAACATAACAGCTGTGTAAATGTGTCAAGTTTTATTATTCATTTAATTTACATTTTCTAATATTCACTTTGTGTTATATTAATGTATGGGTACAATCTCCAGTGAACAATAGATTCACAGCACTTCTGCTGTTCCTCAAGGTCACCGAATAACTTGCTTATTTCTTTTATTTCATCAATAATTCATGAGCTAAAACAACAACTAGGCAAGGAGCGACGTTTATGCTTTCCTGCCTTCCATGTTCACTGGAGGCTAAATTATGGAGCCTTTTTCAAGTCTGAATCAAAGATAGCAACACACTGTAGGAAAAAAAGAGTTCCACCAGATGAAGACAGACATATGCAGTTGTTAGAACAAGAAGTTTGTTCTGCTCTCCAAGGGCAAATTATGGACAGATTGTGAAACAGAACAAGGACGATGAGATACTCCCAAGGAGAATGGTTCACTAGGAATGAAGAATGTAAATACACACAAAATACATAACACACAAACACACTCACTGGAAACAGTCTCTCTGGGCTGAGACATTCTTCAGGTACTGCTTCAGGGCCTCACAGAACTCTCCTAACTGTTTCTGGCACACAGTCATCTCTTGGCGGATCAGGTGGAGAGACTATGGAAGAGGCAGAGAGAAAGAGAGAGAGAGATCAATAGGTAAAGCATTATTTTCCCTGAATACACTGTAAAAGGGGACCAGTGGCCTAGTGCTGGGGAAGCAGAAGGATTATGAAAGAATAAACTTGCTAATTAGTGTCAACTGAAATGTCAGTCTGTGTACTTTAACAGCTGTGTTCGCTGATGGTCAGCTTCTGTTCTGCATCACAGCTAAAAGTTTCAACTGTAGCTTATTTGTTAACTGCGTTTTTTTTAACCCTATTAGCTCCCTTATGAAACACACACACACAAATGCTAAATTATATTGTGTCCAAACAGCTCTTCAAATTATTGACTTTTTTGAATTATTAGCTACTTCAGGGTGCACCCCATTATTGGCACAGGTGTTCAAACACAAAGCTTGTATAATCTCTATAGCTTAGCACTGCCAATATAATGGAGAAGACACACATGAGCATAAGATCACCATGCCAATGCCAAGAATAAGGTAGACAATTATAATGAACCCCAGCACTTGATTGTGGAGCAGTGGAACTGCTTTCTCTGGAGTGATGCAGCTCTATTAAAAACCTTTGGAATTAGCTGGAGCATCATTTGTGATCCAGAACTTCCAACATCAGTACCTGACCCAGTACCTAAACTCACTAAGGCTTGTGTGTTTGCTGAATGCAATCAAATCCTCAAAGCAATGTTCCAAAATCTAGTGTAGAGCCCTCCCAGAAGAGTAGAAGCTGTTACTATAGCATGATGGGGGTGGGTCACATTTCAGCAGCTGTCAATAAATGTATGCTTAAAAAAAAACGGGTCTCTGTTGCTGTAAATGGGAGGAAAAACAAATAAAACAGTCTCAGCCTTCTACAGAACAAGACAAAGAGGTGAATCCACATCACATAGTAGGGAGGAGTAACCATTTGTATTGGAAAGCTATATACAAGAGTTCTAAGACCCTCTGCGACAGCTGGGTAGTATTGCCATTTCTGTCGTTACTTAAGACAGGAGATACAGAAACCCTTAAGAGATTATTATCAGTAATATCCTTGATTCTAATTAGACTGTACGTAAGCAAGCAGACTCTTGTTTTGGCTCTAGAAAGAACCAGGCAAATTTTTCTTTCCTGGTCCCCCAGCCATGAATGACTATAGTATTGCTGGGAATCAAACTATGGGATATGATTAGATAGTTGTGCCACTAAGGAACTCTTTTGATTTAAATTTGATAAAAGTAATAATATTTCTAAATATGTAAATACAGAATGTAAATCAAGTGTATTTATTATAGGACTAAATAAATTACCTATAGCAAAACAATAACAGCAACTCTGGACTGTAAGGAATAAATTGCTAATCATACACTAAAATTTTTCTTAGAAAGCATCAGCTGAGCAAATTTTTTTATGCTTGCAAGCATCCAGGCTTACAAAGTATGGATAACATTTTTATATTTTTTCAGGAAGTAAAGGCTCTATTCATAAACCCTCAAACTTTTTTTTTTTTTAAAGAAAGCTTTTGGTAATGCAGTCCTGGACACTACTAAGGGAAGAGCTTTAAAGTATCTAAATGATCTGTCCCATGCTCTGTAAGGTAATGCAAACACTGCATTTTTCACTTTGGGAGAGCAATGAGCTGCAGCATGCAGCATGTTTATGTGCAATCAGCCTCCGCTTCTTCAGTGCAGGCAAAATAAATGAGAGCGACAGAGAGCAGATGGTAAGATCAATACCGTGTAACCTACGACTTGTGTTAAGAAAGCCATTTATGACTCCCATGCCCAGAGGAACTCAACATTTACCATCTAAACTACTCATTGAAGCAGAGTGGCTAACTCCAACCAATTGCTAGCTTTTACAGGAATTTATGTGCTTTAAGAAATTAATGACTTAGAGAGTACTGTACGCCAGACATGTAATGCTATATTATTACCCTGACAATGGAGAGATTGATCCAAATAAAATAATACCCATCTCAATGTAGGCCTGTTCTACATAATTGCACCTTTCCTATATGAACACATCACTCACACGTCCCACTGTGTTCTAAATGGGCATGCTGTCGTCTAGAGCCTATTTTACAAGGCTTCACTTGTCTGATTTAATATCTCTCCCACATATAATTCAAAATAAATGACAGTGTTGTGTATAAAGGCTCAGGTTCTTTGCAGGTTAATTCCTAATTTTAGACAGTTTTGGGTGAATTAGAAGCACACTGACAATTCAAAACAAAAGAAGTCTGTTATTGTCTATGAACTCTACATTAAATCACTAAAAACCACTGCACTGGGAAAGGAACAATCTTTCACTTTTCTGCTCACATGGACCACCAACTGAACCGTTAAGATTAAACTGAGTGACCGACGACTTATTTTCTTATCTAGCTAACAGGCAAAAGGCTCCTCTGCATATCATAGGATTCAAGTACTAATGTTATGATTCATAGTAAAACTGCTATATACGATAAGTTAAATGTCTTACATGCTTCAGATTTCAAGTAGTCTGCCTTAAGTGCATGTGTGTCGGAATTTCAGAGGGCTACTTAGACATATTATGGATCTTGTTACAGTAGAGCACCACTGGCTTCTAAGAAAGTGTGTGTGTGTTATGTCTTACCAATGCTAACTCAACTACCTGGTCTTAAAACTAGCCAAAGGAATGAAATGAATTATTTTTTATTTTGTTCTATGCAGTTTAGAAACATTGCATTGGAGATGGAACACAAGAAGAGTCACAATAAAGTACTGGTTCTGCTTGAAGCGAGCCAATTGATTCCTGCTTCTTACTGCACAGTACGGGTTAGTGTGCTCGGTATCTGCCTCTCTGTTAATATGAATGTTCCCCCATATGGAAGGATGGATAAAAACTAATTAAAAGCATTCTAAACTTCTGTTTGACAGCACAATTACAGCGGCCAGTTTTCACTTTCCCCATGGCCTGGGCAATAGTCAACAAAATCTGCTAATAAACTTCTAACCTAATCAGGAGTGCTACGCTACTCAGTACACCTTAAAAGACAATAAGAAACACTACATTACCCCAGCCACAATCAGAACCATCACATTTCCTCCATCGCTGCAACCAGTTAAAAATCAATAATCAGAACGACAATAGGAATTTCTGATCTCATTGTTTCCCTTTAATATGGTATAGCAGGTTTATTCCCAAAATGCTCAATTTGGAATGACTGCTGCAACATTTCATTTGCCTTTCATTTGTCTTCTGGGCTTTGCTTGAGCAGCAAGGGGCTTTATACAGACTAAAAGCCTGCTGATAACTCCAGAGTGCTTTGTGGACTGTATGTGTGACGCATAAAGTAAGCATAAAGAATCAGTGTGCTCGGCAGGGGATCTCTGTAGTCCTTCTTTCATGAGGCTGTCCTCAATCTCATCATGGACTAATTTATATTATTTTTCATGACATCATATTCTTAGACTTATCTTTTGGCTTAACCATATATATCTTCAATGTCATATTAAAACCTTTGCAGTTTTATTTTTTTTAATATTTTTCTACTGTTTGAAACCAACAGCTGCCCTTTATACTACGAAGGTGCCATTATGAATGGACTAACAGAAGTGGTCCATAAACAAGCTAAATTTAATCTCATTGGGTACAGCTTTTATTAAGTTATGAGGTTCTTTCATGAAGTAATCATTTCAGGCTTCCAAGTAGTTTTTATGACCATGATGATATACAGTCATAATAATCTCTAAAAGGGTTCTTTGAGTGATGCTGTAGAAAAAACATTTTATTTCCTTAAAGAACCATTTTTGTAAATGTGATGTGTGAGAGTGAAGATTTTTAAAGGTAAAGTTTTTATAACAATTAAAGGTTCTTTTAAGAACATTTACATTGTGTACAGGTTTTTCCAAAGGGCCCACATCATGAAAAAACAAAATAATTCCATACAGTCCATATATGGAAACTGAGTTGCAAAAACAGCCTGTTTTGAATTCACTGATGCTTGTTTTTGTTATCCGGTGTCAACCAGAGGAGGATGGGTTCCCCCTTCTGAGCCTTGGTTCCTCCCAAGGTTTCTTCCTACAGCTAAGGAGTTTTTCCTTGCCTCTCTTGCCTTTGGCTTGCTCTTTGGGGGTTTGGACCCGGTTCCTGTAAAGCTGCTTTGTGACGTCAGTTGTAAAAAGCGCTATACAAATAAATTTGACTTGACTTGTTTAGACAGAACAGAGCTCATTTACATATATATTTATATATACAGTAGACGAAGATAGCATAGGTTGGAAAATGAAAAACATAGGATATAAGGGCTGTCAACGTTAACGCGTTAAGTTCCGCGATTAATCTGGAAAATTTAACACAGTTATTGTTTTTTAACGCAAACTAAACGCATAACCACGTTTGGCCTCTACTTCTTCCCGTAACCCCAGAAGAACTGTCTTTCCGCCAAAGTACGACAAGTATGAAGCACCATCTACAAGCAAAGCACGTCTTTTCTGATGCTAGCACTAAGACGGAGTGAAACCATGTTCATCAAACTACAATAGCAATGTTCAGCCAGCGCAAGTCTATCAACAAAGTATATATATATATATATATATATACATATAAATACATATATATATACACACACACACACAGTGGAGGAAATAATTTGACCCGATAATTTGATAATTTCGCTGATTTTGTAAGTTTGTCCAATGCCAAAGAAATAAAAAGTCTCAGAACAGTATCATTTTAATGGTAGGTTTACTTTAACAGTGACAGATAGAACATCAAAAGGAAAATTGAAAAAATTACTTTAAATAAAAGATAGAAACTGATTTGCATTTCATTGAGTGAAATAAGT